>CAUYRH010089318.1:0-54128 GCA_963574655.1 Perodicticus potto | reverse complement strand
CAGTCCCAGCTACTTGGGAGGCGGAGGCAGGAGACTCGCTTGAGCCCAGGAATTGGAGGTTGCTGTGAGCTGTGATGCCACAGCACTCTATCCAGGGTGACAGCTTGAGGCTCTGTCTCAAAAAAAAAAAAAAAAAAAAGAAAGAAAATAAAAATGGGGTCTCTGTCTTTGCTTCATTGAGAGGTTAGCCAAGCAACAGGCCTCTTCTGCAGCAAAACTGAAGTGCCAGCCAATGTACACACAAAACCACTGTACCCCACAGCCCTTTGAGGAGATACAAGGACCATCAGTTATTGAACTAGATGGAATTGGCAGAAAAAGGGCTCTGGAAAATTCAGCCCAGCCAAGTAGGGAAAAATTTGTTTTGTAAGAGAAAATCAAAAGAAAACAAATGATTCAATAAGGGCAGGTGGAAGGGAAGTTAGTGAACAACTCAGCTGCATATCGCTAGTCTAATCCTTACTTAATTTATCAATCTGTCCAGAGTGGCCAGATACAGTTGCTGGGCACAGGAAGCATTGGACTACTACCCAGCCTCTGGATCCCCAAACCCATCTCTACTGGTCCACTGAGCCTGCTCTGCTCTCCTGGTCCACAAGGGCATTTCCTTGTTGCCAGGAATTGCTCTAGGGAAGTGCACCAGGTACAAACACACGGTGCTCACAAACAGCCTGCACCATGGACACGTGTGGAAAGTCCATCCACATACAGGCACATGCCCGTCCATCTCCAGAGTCCAAACTCACTGCTGGCCAACAGAACACAAGCCAGCCCCATCCTCGGAGCCATAACTGAACATAACCCTCTTGTTTCAATGTTTCAGGCCAAATACCAGAA
Source organism: Perodicticus potto (assembly GCA_963574655.1). Classification (NCBI taxonomy): domain Eukaryota; kingdom Metazoa; phylum Chordata; class Mammalia; order Primates; family Lorisidae; genus Perodicticus; species Perodicticus potto. The sequence continues at coordinate 53,291 of CAUYRH010089318.1, read as the reverse complement.
TCTGTCTGGAGAATTCTTCCCCAGGGCCACACAGAGGTAGGGAAAAGCTGCCTCTGTCCTAATCTGTGAACCCTTTCCAAAATGCAGTGCCCCCTCCCTGCCCCTTCCTATTGGCCATCTTCCTATTCCTTGTTTTTCTTTGGTATCCAGGGGTGAAGGGCAGAGTAAGAGCTAAACCCAGTGTCTTTAGACTTAGGACCAACTGCTTTCCCTCCTGGCAGTCAGTTGTCTGTAGGCCCCTCCCCCTGGCCTGAGCTAGGCCAGGTAGAATTTCTACCCCCTTCACTCCACAACCTTTCTGGCAAAGGCAACCCTTCCTAGGAAGGAATTTGATGGACCATCTTAGAGCCTGGTCTCAATGAAAGGACTTGCGGGTAAAGCCCTGTTCCCGTGGACAGCTGAGGGGCAGCATCTCATTGGAGGATACCAGTGGTCAGAGCCTATCCCCCCCGGTGGGGGAGTGGTGGCACCCCTCCACCCACTGCTTCCCCTTTCCTCCCCACCCTCACCTGCTCCAGAACTCTCCCTGAACTGAAAGGCAACTGTGCAGCCAGACTCATCAGAAGCCAGGGGTTGAAGTTTAACAGAGACAAAAATAATTCCCGCAGTGAGCTATTTATTGCCCAGCTTTTGGAACAATAACTCCAGGGTGGCGGTCGGTGGGAAGAGGAGGCTGGCCACGGGCCACCACCTGTCGAGGGCCTTTCCCTGCACTCCCCCTGGAGCTGGGATTTATAGACAGGTGGGACCGTCATCAAGGGCTTGGACTAACTGTCCGCTCCACCTGCTACCACCTGTGGACCAATATGGCGCAAGAGGGTGGCAGGCCCGAGAAGACCTGTGGGAGCCAGAAATTTCTCCATCCTCCATGGCTCCAGCTCTTGCTTAGACTAGAGAATGGAAGGAAGGAAGAAGAAGAAAACACTACTATTTTACCAAGCCTCAAAAGGGAATTCTATACAATTATATCAGCCAAGATAAAATATTTAAAATGTGTGATAAAAATTGTTACGCTCTATAAAAGTGTTAACTATTGGTTTACTATTATTCTCCTGGGTATTTTAAGAGGAGGAATAATTCAGATCTGAAGGGGAAGGCTGTGAAAAAAGACCTTGGAGGATTACAGGGAGACTATTCTTCTCCGGCCAGCATGAGGGCCCCCGCCCAGGAGAGCCCAAAGCACAGAGGTTTCATGTAATGCAGGAGGAGCACCATTCCCTGTCTACCAAGCTATTCCAAATCGTGCTCTCACATGTTTTATTTTTATAAACACTAGAGATCCTTGAATATTAGTTTCCTTTTGACTTATTGCACATGATTTTTCCAGCTTTCTATGAAAAATTGAATAATCCGACCATACCAGGCTTCCATGGACCCTGCTGGCCTGAGACAGACTGCCCTCTGGACCAGGCCTATGCCCTCCGGTCCATGTCCTCAGGGTACGCATCCCACCACCCTTACTTGTTACTCACCTGGCCCTGGCCCCTGACCAGCCCACCCCTTGTGACAGCAAAGCCCTGTGGTCAGGGAAACTTGGTTAAAACAACAAGTTCTGCAGGCAGCTTGCCCAATGGGTCCAAATCCAGGTTTCTCCCTACCACTAGCTGTGTGTGACCAGAACCAGCGACCTGCCCTTCTGAGCTTCCTTGCCTGTGAAATGAGAATTCAGTGAGATGACTCCTGGCACTTAGTACCTGCTCAGTAAATGTCACAGTGTCTGTTCCTGTGCACTTGTGATACAATAACTAAGAGAAATTCCTCTGAATTGCAGCCCAGCTTTCGAAGATTTAACCACACAAAGCAATTGCCCTTCAACTCTCTTTTGTAGCTCAAGGAACCTGGTCTACATACATACTTTCATCTAATAAACATCTATTGATCTACTCAGCGCCTGTAGCCAGTGGTTAGGGCACCAGCCACATACGCTGGGGCTGGTGGGTTAGAACCCGGCCCAGGCCTGCTAAACAACAATGACAACAACAACAACAAAATAGCCGGGCGTTGTGGTATGCACCTGTAGTCTCAGCTACTTGGGAAGCTGAGGCAAGAGAATCACTTAAGCCCAAGAGTTTGAGGTTGCTGTGAGCTGTGACACCACAGCACTCTACCAAGGGCAACATAGTGAGACTGCCTCAAAAAAAAAAAAAAAAAAAATCTATGAGCATATGTGTTAGGTACTCTGTTGAGCAGTGAAGCTTCAGAGATGGGAAGTGGACCTGTTCTCAGCACACAGCAGAATGAGGAGGGCGGCCAATGGAACAAAAGGTCCCAGCACTGCCAGGTAAAGTCATGCACAAAACTCTCCCAACCCAGCCTTGCCCAGACCATGCAGGAGCCTGGCATTCAAGAAGGACCTGGAGGTGGGTCTGACCCTTCTCCTCCTTCTAGGCTCCAATCATTTGGGGGGGCTTTAGTAAGAGACACCCAACCTCAGATTAGCTCCACTTCACCTCCAGTTTCCCAGGCTGCACACGTGATTTTAACAAAGCTGGTCAGATCTCAAATGGAGCTTATTATAATGGAATTTTACCTGAGGCAACCCATCCCCCACATCTTAACATCATGGCACCCAAGATGTTGATGCGCTTGCCAGATAGGCTGGGCAAAGTAACTTCCCACCCCTGGCAGAAGTCCGGAAATTCAGAGTCTTTGGAACAAAGAACTCTGCCCTGAAGGTGTTTTCCAGCATCTCCCTGGCCAGCTGGGAACTGCCCCATTCCCCCTCACATCACCTGCTGCCTCTTTCCAGCCCTCCTCAGACAGGAAGGGCAGGGGGACACAGAGCTAAGGACACCAGGCAGGGACAAGCAAGTAGTGGACAAGTGAGGAAGGGCATGTGTTCTGGTCTCTAGCTCTGATTTAGTAGCTCAGTGACTTTAGGCAAGAAATTTGAACTTCACTTTCTTTTTCTACAAAAATGGGCATAATATTACCTACCTCATATATTATTGAGAGACAGAAATGAGAAAATTCATGAAAAAACATAGTGCCTGGAACATAGTCAGTTATAAATAACCATTGGTAACTATAACTGTGAGCTATTATATAATATGGTAATCTCACAAGGGTCAAAGGTTGGCGTCCAGAAAGAGACTCTGGGTGGAGTTGGGGGTGAGGGGGTGGCTGAAGAGTAGGTGGGGCTGAGCTGTTGAGCCCAGCACAGCCCTGGGAGTCAGGGTGTGGCCCAGGGCAGAGGCACCTGCCTGCCCTGGAGCTGACAGTCACCAGCTGGCTGAATAATTACAGAGTCAAGGGCTGTGTTATTTCTAATAGGGACTATAGAAATTGGTCAAATCCAGCTTTTTTTTTTTTTTTTGTAGAGACAGAGTCTAACTCTATCCCCTTTGGTGGAGTGCTGTGTCATCACACAGCTCACAGCAACCTCTAACTTCTGAGCTTAGGTGATTCTCTTGTCTCAGCCTCCTGGACCACAGGCGCCTGCCACAACGCCCGGCTATTTTTCTGTTTTTGCAGTTCGGCCGAGGCCGGGTTTGAACCCACCACCTTCAGTATATGGGGCCAGTGCCCTACTCGATGAGCCACAGCGCCACCCAAATCCAGCTTTTTTATTTTAGAAAGGAAGTCTGTATCAAGTGGTGAAAAGGAATGGGAACAGTATGAATTTTCATCTGCTGTTGAAAAGTGTTGTTTGAGGCAGCTACTATGAAAACGGTTTGGCATCAGATAGTGATGCTGAACATGGAATTCCATGTGAGCCAGCAATTCCAATCCTAGGGATATGCCCCATCTGAGCCAGCAATTCCACTCCTAGGGATATGCCCCCATCTGAGCCAGCAATTCCAATCCTAGGGATATGCCCCTATCTGAGCCAGCAATTCCACTCCTGGAATATGCCCCAGAGTAACCCTCCCACATGCACCAAGAGACAAGTATAACATGTCTCTAGCAGTGTCATCAAATTTTAGTCGCCCAGATGTCTATCAACAAGAGAGAGGCCACACAAAACGTGGTGTGTTCGTACAATGGAATACCACACGGCAGTGAGAACTAACCACGGTGATGTGCACCAGCATTGACGAATTTCAGAAACAGGATCTTGAGTGAAAGAAGAGCATCATAGAAACGTACATGTATGTAAATGCCAAAGCCATGTAAAATGAAGCCACATACTGTTCTACTGTTCTGCAAAACACACATTGATGATAACTTACAAAGAAAAGGAAAGAAGTAATTAAGCAAAACTCACCTTGGGGTGAGGATGAGGAAAGGGAATGCAAACGGAAAGAGGCAGAGGGAGCTTTGAAGGTGTCCTGAGTGTTCATCCCTAATTTAGGTGGTAGGTACAGAGTTTGTGGTATTATCCTTTAATCTATACATAAGCATATTATACACTCTTGTGCACGTGATATAATACACAGTTAAAAAAAAATAAGCAAAATAATTGAAAAACTGGAGTCCCAGAGATGCTAAGTAACCTTTCTAAGCTTATTAGCTAACAAATGACAGAAAGGGAAATCAATTTACCCAGTCTGAGTTTAGCCAGGTGCCAGGTCAGCTGTTCTTGATTTCTAAACAGGCCTCATGCAATGGTGGGTGCCTGGCTAGAAAATTTGAAAACAATTCCAAAAGTTCCTTTTCCCCCCTCTGTTCAATTCACAGCATCTTGGACAGCGCCTGGCACACAGTAGGCCCTTGACCCATATCTACTAAATGACTGATTGCACATGCCTACTTTGTGTCAGGCACTCGACTTACATCATCTAATTCTCACACGGTTCTACAAGGGAGCTATTATTATCCCTAATTTACAGACAAGGAAACTGAGTGTTGGTGAGATTAACAAACCTGCCCAAGGTCACAAGCTAGAAAGTGACGGAGTTAGGATTTGAATCCAAATGTCTAACTCAGACCGTTTTTCTCCTGTTCTGCCCTGCCGCTAGCACTGTCTAATGGCACTATCTAAAATTTCAGTCATTAAAACTCTTAGTGTTGGATAAATGAAAGAAAAAAAAAAGCTAAAAATTTCAATCACATACCAAAGAACCTTGGGATCCAGAGCTGAGGGGGTCCTCTGTCTTCAGGCCCTGACACTTGCAGGCCCAGGGCCAGCAAGTAATGTAAAACAATGGTTACAGGCTGGCTTTGCAGCTGTGGGCAGGTTATTGCATCTCTTTAAACCTTGGTTTCCCCAATATATATACTAGAGCGAGTGACAGCCTTACCCCGGAGAGAAGCTGTGAGATTAGAGGAGACGATAAAGTGAACAGCACAGGGGCCTGGCAGGAGGCTACCAGAGGAGGCTAGAGGTAGCCCCCCAGCTGGGCTAGGTTTCCTCCTTCCTCCTTCCAGCTGGGCTAGGTTCAGGAGTCCTTAAGGGATGGCCAGGAGGGGAATGAGGTAGGCAAGGTGAGAACAGCTCCCCAGTGAGAGCCAGTGAGACAATCACCTAGCACCTAGTAGGTTATTGATAAATTGGCTTGTTTGAAATTGAAACTGTTTCTTATTTGCCTTCCAGACCATTCAAGTCTTATTGGAATCCATGCAATCTTTTCGCACAGCACTGCCTCTCTCAAGTTCTTTTTTCTTCTTAATCTGGTACCCAAGGTGCCCAAGACTGCCAGAGAGGCACTGAGATCTAAAGGCACTGGCAGAGGGAGCCTCCTGAAGGTCACTGTCCCAGAGTAACCTTTGGGCTAAGTGAGCTTGCTCTCTAGTCAACTTGTTCAAACTGGCTAGTAAATCTCACCTTGCTGCTCACAGACATTTATTGCAGGCCTATAATGTGCAAGGCATGGGTACTGAGTGCCCCGTGGCCATCCTGTGAGTGCAGAGAACACAGAGCTCCATGGATGCTAAGAGCATGGGCTTCTGCACACCTGAGTGTGAGTCCTGACTCCCCCCTTTGCATGCCGTGTCACCTTAGCATATTGCTTAACCCCACAAAGACTCAGTCTCCCCATTTGCAAAGTGAACATGACAGTGATTCCTATATCTCAAAGTAGTGGTGGGTCTGGGAGGCCATGCCTGTAACACACAGTCCAGCATCTGGTACCAAGTGAATGTTCAGCAAGCAGCTACTGTTGAAGCTATAACTCCTGTGCCAGCAGGTGGCACACACTAGATATGTCACCAGCAAAGCCTTCGGCCTCTTGGTAGTCTGCAGTGCCTAGAATGTCACACCTTACATAACACCTGGAAGCTTTAACTTGACATCAGAAGGCCAGTGAGAGGCAGCAGCTTCCCAGGAACCAGCCACGGAGTCCTGCCCAGACTCCACTTTCCCGCTGGTGCAGCTGCCCACACCCTGCTCAAGACTGGGACTCTGCCCTGTGCAGAATAAAGACTTTGTGTGGCATCTGGTTTAGGGAACACAGCTCAGTCTATTCTTTGACGCGGGACCTGCAGGGCAGGTTTGCAAAAGCCTGACACACACTCAGACACACAAAGCACCGACGGCTTCTGCCTCTTGCCATTTACCGCCCAGCCACCCTGTCCTCCTCCAGCCAGCCAGGGGGATCTTACGACTGCCTCCTCTCCACAAGTCACTTCAAAGATGGGACGTCCCAAGAGGTCTCCACTTGCCCTTTCATGTGTTGGTGATGAGATTGACTTCCTTCCGGCCAGACAAGAGTCACGGGAGTGCCTCCGTGCCCTATGCCTAATCTCTCACACACTGGACCTCTGGGGACTCTCCGGGGAACCCGCCCTGAGTATCTGGACCACGAGGGCCAAGGATTCAGAAGGGAGGGCAGTTTCTCTTCCATATGTCACCACAGCAGGATGCAGTCGCTGCCACCAACGCCTAGCACTTGGATTGAGCAAGAACAGTCTGTCCCCACCCTGGACCATTTCCCCAATAGTCAGACCCGATGAGAAAGGCAAACTCTAGTGTCCTTGGGAACTGACTGCATCTCCTGCTCAGCAGCTTCTCTCTGGCTTTGGCCTCCACTTTGCTCACCATTCCCTAGAACCTGATTACAAGTGACCTGTGTCCTTTATCTACCTGGGCAAGGTTTGATATCCTTCCCTTCCTGGTGTTTATGCTTCAGAGCCAGACTTTCCTGTGGGATAGTATGGCCCCCAGAGGTTTGGGAAGCTGGATGGACAAAATGAGGAGGCTGTTGATATGGGGAAGAGGGAAGAGGAAGCATGAGACTGAGTCTTGGCTGTACCATCAGCACCGATTCCCCCAGGGAAAGCTGAAGAGGAGCTGGCAGGCCTTCCTGTCCCTGTCTGAGGTAGGGGTGGGGCCAGAAAACCAAAGGTGAGGCCATCACAAGTCAAGAATGAAGGGAAGTCACACCAGTGGTGGGCTGTGTCCTGGGACAGAGTGGCTGGGAGCAGTGCTGCCCTCAGGGCAAAGACTGAAATTGGCTGGTAACAGCAGGGAGCAGGCTGGGGTATTGGGGCTGTGCTCAGAATGAAGCTACCCCCATATTTCCCTTAGCATTAAGTTTTCCCACCCTTATCACTTCTCATCACTTTAACTTCTTCTGGCTTTGGAATGGGGTTCACTAGGATGATTAACCATTCTGCCCTGGATGGTTTTGCTTTGTGCTCATTGTCCTGGAATATGCAAAGCATCTCCTTTCACCCCCCAAAGTATCCCAGTTTGGATGATAAATTACACAGTCACATTTCTAGCATATCTAGGAGGGAACTGATACAGGAAAAGGTTGAGGACAAATCAGAGAGAAGCAGAACTGGAAGTGAGGTCTTAATGCTCCAAATCAACAGCTAGGCTGGCTTCGGCCATGTGGATCTTCTCACAACTGGACAGTCATGGAGGGCGAACCCGAGAGCTACTGCCCATCCTGGGGCTCAGGTCGTCCTGCGGCTGAGGCCTGGTCTGGTAGCTTCTGATTCCTGTCATTCCTCAGAGCTCCTGGAACCATGCTGGGCACATAAGAATCTTCTAATCAGATCTAGTGTCTCCTTACTTCACTCTACCTGCATTCAAAACAGGCTTATAGCAGTGACAAATGGAAGCTGGAGCCCTGTAACTCTCTATTCAGTAACAAATGGAATGTCAGCCAGGTACTCTGACTCTGGATCTCCAGCCAGAGGCCCATCCCAGCCAGCATGGTGCTGCCTCCTTAGGATGTGTGGTGGTGAAGAACTGAACAGCTGGAACTCCCTCTCCTGTCTTAGATAACCACTTGGTCCAGCCCACTAGGCCCAGGCCATTGAAGGTCAAGGCTTTGGATACATGCTATCTATTCTAGGATAGAGGGCAGTAGTCCTGAAGGTCCTCTTGGAGCTTCACCTAAGACTTTGTAACAAAATGAGATCAGTTCTGAGATCAAATAGGAGAAGATGGGCAGAGAAAACCACAGATTGTCAGGGCACCCTAAACAATACACAACCTTCCATAATGTTTGTACAAAGTTTAATGGCCTTGGTGAAAAAAGAGTAAGGGTTGAGAAAGCTTCCTAATTCTTCTCCTTTATCTCCTTTCCTAACCCATTTTCCAGTCCCTCCTTTAGCATGTTAGGTCCGAGTCATACCTGATCAGAACTAGCCAAACCTAAAGCCACGGGACACAGCCAAGTACAGACTGTAAATTCCCCAGCTTTTTGCAGTTTGAGTCAGCCACACAGCTTGGTTGGCTTCCCAAGAGCCTTTTCAAACACGTCCAGACAGGCTGCCTTTTGGGGCCTGAATGGGGCCATGGACTTTGGTGAGGGGGCTACTTCTATATGAGGATCTCTAGCACCCAAAACAAAAGCCACAAGAAATCTGAAGTTTTGCTACCTCTTAGCCAGGCTGTCCAGTCCTGAAACTATCCAGCAAGATTCATAATTAACCTCCTACATTTGGATAGGAAGGGATGGGTGAAGGTCCCCCAACACACAACTCTGTCAGTTAATACAGTTGAGTCTCCAGTGTCCGGATGACCTATCTCCACCTTGGCAAATCACCCCCATTCCCTAGCCTGGGTTAGAACCTTTGCCAATACCAGGCCCTCTCTGGTCCCAGACCTTCTTAGTTTCTTCTGCCTGCTCACTAGCAGAGATGGGCAGCAAATAAGACCACTTGGCAGAAATGGAATGAGGGGCTGCAAAAGTCTACAGTGCCAAGATGCATCTCCTGATCCTAAGAGATGGGTAAGAGATGTGGAATTACCACAAAACTACAATCCCTTCATAGTCACTTCCTTCTGGAATCATCTCATAGCCATTCTATAACCACTGACTGTTGTGTTGGGTATCTGAACCCCTGCTTCCTCCCCTCCACCCCCATGTGGAAGACTACCTTCCAGCAGGGAGTTGGAGTAGAGCTGAACTCTGCCCAGGAGAGCTTCTGCAATGCTCAGAAAATGCCTGCCCAACAGCTTGCCTGGGCTCTGGCCCCTCTGGCTGCAACTGAGCCCAGACAGGAGGCTGACTCACTCACCACACGGAGGAGGAGGAAGAGGAGAAGAAGGAGAAAGAGGAGGAGGTGGAGCGGCAAAGGCCTGGGGTCAGAGACTCAAGGTTCCCCAGGAGACTGGGTCTCAGCTTCTGGTCCATGGGCTGGTGGCAGAAAGGAGGGGCAGCTGTCCACCAGCCCGGGGGCCCACACGCTGTTCCTCCCTAGATACTGTCTCTGAATCCTCACCAACCACAGATTCGGACACCTCACTTCCCAAACAGAAACTATTCCTTGAGTCCCCTCCTCTCTTTTGCTTATCCCGGAGGTCCTCTGGACATCTACTGACAGGCTCTCTTGAAAAAATAAATGCAGCACACTAGGACCAATTAGGTCTTTGGCAATTAAAAAAAAAAAAAGGCAAGAAAGAAAAAAATACTCTACTTAAAAGCCCCAACTCCGCCACCGCAGGTGACCATACGTGGGCCCCACAAGACAATAAATAAGGCTACATACACTTCCACCCCCAGAAGACCTTAGCGCCATCAACCAATCGCTCCCTTTCTTAGTCCTCCACTCCATGCCAAGGTGCCCGGACAGAGGCAGGAAACAAATGCCTCTTGTTGCCCGAGCGCGGAGCACTGTGCTGGCGGAGCCTTTCTGCATTAACCCGCCCTCCCGAGCGCCAACTACGCGGCCGATCCCCTCGCCAGCCTGGGGCGAACTTCATCCTTCTCAGACCTCAGTGCCCCCTCAGTGTCCCAACCTCATGGCACGATAGCCTGGATCTCAGTCGCCAACTTTGCACTGAGACTTAGACTCTACTGCTTGACCCCGGGCACTCAGGCCCCGACCCCGCACGCTCCTGAGACCCACTTCCCAGCCGCTCCCAAGTCCGCACCTGGTCTGGCCGGCCGGTGGACAAGCTGCACTGCGCTCCCGGAGCCTCGGGCTCGGCTGCCGCCTTTTGACAAGCAGAGACAACCCAGCACCTGGCCCCGCCCCACGAACAGGCCCCGCCCCGGCCCCTGGCCCCGCCCACACGCCCGGTCCTCCTTTGCCGAGAGATCCCCTGGCGCTGCAACCGTCTGGACTTGGAATCAACCACTGACTGCGCTGTCGCCTTGGAGATTCTGCCTCGTAAAACGTTCTGCGACTGCAGTCCAGGGGGCAAGGCATGCGTCTGCCCTCTGTGGGTCGGAGTTTTCGATAATCAAGCGTACAGAGCCAGGCTACTGCCTGCGGTAATTGGTGATGCATCCCCGCCGCCTCGGCGGCCATGGTTCTACCCAGACTCTTGCAGACGCCTCCGCCAGGTGCGTCACCCCCACCTGAGCTGACCCGCCCAGGACTTAGAAGTCCAGGAACTCGTGGGCGCCTCCCGACTGGCACCAGCGGCTCTCTCAGCATTCATGGGGAATCCTGGGTGCCGCTCGCCGTGGAGTTACTTCAGAGGCCGGGGAGCTCAGGCCGAGCCCACAGGTTAGGATAAAACCTACCGGCCCTACCTCCCGGGCCGAAGTGGAACCTGGAGTTGCATCATCGCTCCCACCTGGGGACCCGCGCAGCGACGGCTGCTGACCACGTTCCTGGCTTGTAGCGAGTCTCATAGAAGCGGGCTTAGTCTCAGCTTCCCTGATCTCTGGTCCCCAGTTCCCCCTTCCCCACAGAGGCATTGGTGTGAAGGGAAGGGAGGAGATAAAGAGTACGTCCCGAGACCTGGAATTAGGCATGGCTGAGGAAAATTCACCACAGAAATTTTTGACGAAAAATTACTCTTTGCTCCCTAGGCACCGCGTTACATTGCTTCGGAAAGGTGAAAAAGATGGGCGTTCCCACCTTCTTAGAGCTCACTGACCAGCCGGAGAATGTATAAATAAGTAGTCATTAGAACACAATTCCACCCTAATGTTCTGGAATAGAGATGCCCACCTCATCCAGCAGTTGGTGACCTCCTTTTGGCAGGGAAGGTACTGCTATTCACCTCTTTCCGGGGAGGAAATCAGGGCTCAGAGGGGTAAGTTGAACAGGTGGGAAATTGAGGTGTAGAGAGGTTAAGTGATTTGCCCGCAAGACCCAGCTGGTCAATGAGGGACTAGTACCAGAGCTCAGGGGACGTCCTGGTGCAGTGGCAGAGGAGCCACTTCTGAGACAGCTCTGCTAGACTGTGTGACAACCAGATCCTCCCAACTCCCAATAATTGCATCAAGAGAAATGAACTGACAGTAAACAAAAGGAAGAACCCTGGAACAGTGAAGTTTGTTTGCACTGAAACAATTCTTGAAGGGGATATCGTGGAAACTTTCTGGGAAGGCTTAAACAAAAAAACAGAAGAGGTGCACATAGTTTGAACTTGGGAGTGGACCATCTATTTTGAGAAACAGATGAAAGGGGCCTTTTCATTGGAGCAGTGGTATTGATACTTCACATGTGTAAAATGCTTTATAGTATAAAAACTCTTTGGAATATCATATTTGATCTTCATAACAGCCTTTTGAAAATACTCTCCCCCTTGTACAACTGATATGCAAAATTGTCAAAGTTCTTATAGCTGGGGAGTGACAGAGCCACTTGAACCCAGGGCTTCGCTCTGTTCCTCCCACTGTTCCATGCCACCTTTCAAAAAACGAAAGTTATTTTCACACACTTTTTATCTGTTGGATAACAATCTAGATAAGCCAGCCTTGGAGAACTCAGAGGTTCTGGGTTTGGCAGACTTGAGAGATTAGAGATGTTGTCCTGGTTCCCAGCACATGCCGTCATCAGCCCCATCACCACATCCCTAACCAGGTTTTTCTCATCCTCCCACAACACCTGAACTGCTCTCTGTCTCTCTCATCTATTGGTCCAGACCCTCTCTTCTTTCAGGTCCTGTCTGTCCCATTAGGCATTTCTCAACATCTCTAGTTGAGATCTGACAATTCTCTAGTCTTTGTAGCATGCATTGTCTGTATTTCATGGTTTGTTTCCTGATAATCAACTATCTTGTAATTACATTGAACAAAGATGGGTTTTTCCCTCCTCTGTTTTATTCTAAGGAGGAAGGTTACTTTTTGTAAGAGTAGAAGAGCAAGATCATATGAGATTCACTTCTCCGTGTTCTGTTGTAATCACTAATTTTCTCCTGTCCCAGGTACATGGCTAGGAAGGGAGGCTGCCGTTCTAGACCCTGTTGTCTTGAAACCTTGATAAAAGGCAGCATTCCTGTTATAAACTTCTCTGGCTTGACAGCTGTATGAACTATGCCCCAGAACCTCTGCAGAAAACACTAATTTTGTCTTTCCTCTCTCTGAAGTTAACACATCTTGTATTCTCACTTATCCCTGAGAGGGTGGTGAGGACCACTGGGACGGTCACATTGTTTTTGGTTACTACCCATCTCTGATTAATTATATCAGGGAATAGCTACTAAGCACTTGCTACGTACAAGATACTCTACTAGAGTGCTAAAGATTCAACAAATCTAGAAACACAAGAGCCTTCCAGGTGCATCCTACTTGGGAGGAAAGATTCCAATGGACCAGGATGTAGCCATCCCTGTTCACTTCATTCCACAGGATCCAGGGAAGACAGAGCCTGGCCTCTCGCCCTTTCCACCAGGCTCTGGGTGTCTTTCTGGGGCTGGCCTGGGCATGTGTGGCTGCACTCAGGCCCTAGGGTTGCAGCCTCTCCTCAGCTGTTAGGCTCCCCTTTTCTGTAGCCCAGCCACAGTCCTCTGGGATAGCTGATACTCTTTGAACCCCTTTCCATGGTGCCAGCACTTGAGTGGGAGAGATCCTGTGCCCATGGACAGTGGTTTTTAAGCAGTCCAGAGGCTGCTCTGCAGGTAAAAATGTGCCCTTTGAGCTCCCTCTGGAACACTCCCATCTAACTGTTTGCTTTTCCCTTTTTTTAAGGCCTTTGTTTTCCTTAAATATTTTATGGTTATGGGCAGGGAAGGACAGAAGGAAAACCTCTCATTCAGCAAACTCTAAAAGGACATTCTGAGAGATAGTCATGGAATCATAGAGAGACCAGGCCACCTTCTTCAATAGTTCCCCTGTTTTAGAGAAAACAAACAAACAAATACTAATTCCAGAAAGGTTAATTCATTTATCTTTCCTAATCCACGTTAGGACAAAAAGAATCTAGGACTATTCTCTGTTTTTGTTACAGATGGTGAAGACGAAATGACTAAATGGAAGAAGCTATAAGCAATGAAAGCAAACCAAGGGGTCTTCCCAGGGCAGTGTTTTTCAGATTTGTAATGGAAACCCTTAATAAGAAATAAGTTTTTATCATGACCTATATATACATATATATGCATATATACACACATTTCATGAAAGAAAGAGACATTTTGCTAAGTTTTCTATTATTTTCTCTATCTCCCTCTCCTTCTCTTTTTCTTTCCTTCTTTCTTTGTTTTTCCTTCTTTTTTCTTTCTTTTTTTTTCTCTGATTTTAAAACCTATTTATGGTTTAAAGTACAACATTAAAAATCTTGCCCTAAGGCCAGGCATGGTGGCTTACACCTGCAATCCCAGCACTTGGAAGGCCAAGGTGGGTGGATTGCCTGAGCTCACAGGTTCAAGATCGACCTGAGCCAAAAGGAGACCTCATCTCTAAAAAAATAGCCGGAAGTTGGGGCAGGCACCTGTAGTCCCAGCTACTTGGGAGGCTGAGGCAAGAGAATCATTTAAGCCCAAGAGTTTGAGGTTGCTGTGAGCTATGCCACAGCACTCTACTGGGGGAGAAAAAGTAAGACTCTGTCTTAAAAAAAAAAAAAAAAAAATCTTGCCCTAGGTCATGGACTAGACTGACTTGATTATTTGAGTAAGCAAACAGCAGAAAACTCCATCCAGGGATTTGATTAAATCTTGCCTTCCTGAATGACACGAGCAAGTCCCTGTCCCCACGGGATCCCCTCACTTAGAACCTATAAGATGGGATTCACAGAAAGGCATTTGAGAGACCAGCAATGACTTACACATAGCATCCTCAGAACCCCACAGTGGCTCCATGGTGACTGCAGGGCTTTGGTGATTCTCCTCCAAGGTCATATGGTCAGTGTTAGGTCACTGACGCAATATATATGCACCTAATATTTGCCTTTGTGGCCTTCACTCAGCTGATGTCTTACCACTCTCAAAATTTCCAGCTTTGGGGGGCTCTTTTAGCCTCTGGAAATCCTGACTTCTCCAGAACAGACAGCTCTGGGGTGTTATTTGCAAAGCCACGAGAACTGAGTGCCTGCAGACTCAGCCTGCCCTAGAAAGTATAGAGCACTGCCAGTTATTCACTCCAAATCCATCTGGCTCCAGGGCTCCATTCCCAGTAGCCCAGCTCATGTCTCCATCCTCGGGGCTCTTGGCATTTGTCTTTCTCACCTGCTCCCACATCCTTGCGCCCCAGGCTGCCAGCCTACTGGCCCACACACAGTGTCTACTGGCCTGGTAAAGTAGAGCCTAGGGGCCGGACAAAGAAGGGTTCAGACTCCCACCTGCACTTCCAAGCAAAGGTAGCTCAGAGCTCTGCCAGGCTCCCAGGTATTTGCTGGGCTCTTGTCCAAACCCCAGAAAACAATATGACTTTTCTCTAAGCTCCAACCACTGATACATAGAGACCAGTACAATAGACCAGAGGCTCAGGGTCTTTCCCTTCTCCAATTGTGTATTGCTGTGAGTTTGGTAGCCATCATTATTAATTACTCTTGTAGGAGATAAAGTAAACCTCATCCCCAGTGACTGGGGAATTTTTATTTTGCTCCTTTAGGGAAGCACCTTGAGAAAGAGCTTCATGATGGAGATGAATGTAGAGCTCTGTGGCCTTAGAAAATCTTGGGAGCAGGTGAGATTGGAGTTAGTGTCACATTGCTGCCAAAGAGGTCAGTAGGCACAAACTGATGCTTTTCAATAGAAGCCCCCCTTCCCTAGAAGAAAGTCTCTAGGGAAGATGATTGGGCAATGACCGTCTTCTCTTCATACCAAGAAGAAGCCCCACAAGCCTCATCCTGGGCCTGCCTGCTTGTTTCTCCAGAACAGGAAGGACATTCCACAGGCAGCCCAGGAATGCACTACACAACTCTCCCTGGCGGCCCTAACCCCAGAAAGATGTAGCTGTTGACAGCTTTTCTCCTTTGCCTTTGGCCTCTGGCCTGAGACAATCACACTACAAAGCGTGGGTGCCCTTTCTGTTGTGTTTGCCTCCTTGTCCTATGTTACCAAAGGCGCTGCCATTGTTAGAACTGCTGTTTCTGGTGTTCACCTCCATTTCCAGCTGAATCTGTTGGGACTGAATGATAGTGGCGTCATGTTGCTCTGTATCCTTCATGTGTCTGGCAGCCAAGAAAGGGTCTTTAAATGTTTTTGGTTTTGTTTTTGTTTGAGACAGAGCCTCAAGCTGTCATCTGGGAAAGTGCCATAGCATCACAGCTCACAGCAACCTCTAGCTCCTGGGCTTAAGTGATTCTCTTGCCTCAGCCTCCCAAGTAGCCAGGACTACAGGCACCCGCACAACACCCGGCTATTTTTTTTTCAAATACATGTATTTTATTATTCTTCATTACATTATTTCCCACCCCCCCACTCCTCTGTGGTAAGACAGAATTGATTTACAGAAACGAATACAGAAAACACCAAAGCTCCTGGTAGAGGGAGAGAATTCAAGTGGGGAGAGAGAAGCTCTCTCCGTTCCTCTCCTGGCCTTTCCCCATCTCCTCCTCTAGGCCTCTAACCTCAGGGTATATATAGGTATATGGGTTCCTTGGCCAGGAAACGAATGAATACAGTCCCTTCCGCCACCCGGCTATTTTTTGGTTGTAGTTGTCATTGTTGTTTGGCAGGCCTGGGCTGGTTTCGAACCTGCCAGCTCTGGTGTATGTGGCTGATGCCTTAGCCACTTGAACTACAGGCACTGAGCCTAAATGTTTTTGATTTTAAAACCCTGTTGGCAAAGTATAAATGATGAGGTATCAGCTAATGTCAATATTTTAAAAATAATATACATATATGATTAGCTAGTACCTCAAGTCACACCACAAGATTATGGTGAGACCCATGTCAACATTAATGAATGGCTTCCATTTCATGGAAGTATTTGTCTTAGGGAAGGAAACTAGACAGACTAGCTCAGAGATACTACATTCCATTCTCTTCCTCTTTGGAAGTTTTCCCTCTGGGAGTTGTAACTTCTATATTTAATAAAGTCTGGCTGAAGATTTTGTCTGTAGTTTGGGCCTACATCCATTTGGGCTTGAAACATTTCTACAAAGTTCCAGGGATTGACACCACAGGGAGAGGGGGGTCAGTACATCCAGTTTACAGTGTAGGGGTAAAGAGTTTGGACTTGTACTGCTTCTTATTGGCCAAGCGATTGGGAAAATTACTTAATCTCTCTGAACTTCAGTTTTGCCATCTGTGAAATGGGGATAAATAGTAGTCACAGAGTTGTCGCGACCATAGTGATGCTCAGGAGATTTAGTGAAATAACCTATGTAAAATTTAGCACTGTGCCTGGCATGTAACGAGTATTTGTTGAATATTAACTTAATAGCTAATAGTTATTCATTGTAATCATTAGCAGAGCCACTTAAAACTATCATGGCCCCTGCAGTCTCAACAGGATATTGCCCTTTAGCTGGGTTTTAAATTCTTATCTCTCCAATTAGTAAGGAAGGGAGGATAGAAGGGAGAGAAAAAAGAAAGGAAATATGAGAGATAAAAAGAAAGGAAGTGCTTGGCCTTACTGGGATTTTAAAAAAAATTATAGATCTACCAGCAATATTGCTACCTATTCTTAAAATGACCTCACTTCATCCCTGGTACACAAACCTAATTTATTTTTGCCTTTTGCCCAATATGTTTTAGACTGGGTCTCATTTCTTGGACATCCTTGGCTTGAGGTGGGATGCTTTGATCAGCTGAGAGAAACAGTAGCTTCTAGACTGTGAGGTCTTACAGGATATCGACATGATGCCTTTGTTAACTGCTCCAATAGGTCACTTACCCTTTGTGAGAAATGAAGAAAAGGAGTTAAATCTATTTCACTCGACCAAGAAGAGAATCAGCTGGAAAGAATTGCCAAAGGTGAGAGTAGCTACTCCATGTCTCGGGAGGTCTGTGAATCCTCTGAGATCTGGGTTGCCCATTGCCATTTGGGGCCCAGAGTCAAACCTGACAATGGGAGCTGTTTGTACTGGGGCTACCCAATCAGCAGCATTTGTAAAGTGAAGCATTTAAGATGAATAATGCTTTGTGCTTTATGTGAACTGTACTTTGTATCCAGGGAGAACCCTGCCCTTTGGGGACCTTATCTCTTGATTATAAGCAGTGAATGGTATTTATATTCTCCTTTCTGCACGTGAAGATGAAAGTTAATTGAAGAATTTAGGATAAATGAAATGTGGTTTGCACCACAGAAAAACGTCTCCTTTCAGCTCACTAAAGACTGTTCAGATTGCTTTTTGAAGTTCAGGTATAAGCATCAATTAGGACTTAAAAAGCCATATGGGGAGGCTGCCAGGACCTATGCAGTTAGAGTCCGAGGCTCAGGCCACCTCCTTCTCAAGATGACCCCTCCCAGGCAGTGGGCGTCCTGCAGTTTGGTACCAGAGTCACTGCTTTGTGGCCTGGACCTATCATAGTGAAGACTTTTAGCCTTCTATCGCCCAGTTCCACCAAAAGATTTATCAAACTTTCAGCAGCTCCAGGTAGCATGCTGCTGGGTAAGCCAGGGGCATGAGAAGCTCTGAGTGATGTGTTGGCAGTATGCACGGATCCAGGATCTAGGTGGTTCTTGTAGATTGGGTTCTTGTGGAAGCCAGGATGCTGACTTCCATGATGCCAGAGATGTGGACTTCCCCTCCCCCATGCTGCAATTACTTTGGAGAACACCTCACAGCTTCCCCAGTGTCCCCAAGAAATGTCTGCTTTACAGTTGTAGCTCCAAAATAAAAAGGCCCTCACCAGATTAGAAACATGGTGCCCTTTGACTCTGTGCCCTGCTTGGCATGTACCAATTCATTTTATCCTGCAGGTTTGGTTTAAAATGTAGTCTACGAATCTCTGGGGTTAGAAGCAGAATGGTGCTTTTGCTTTGGGGAAGAGCTAGAGATCATGGCTGAGAGAGCGCATAGGGCGCTTCCATGGTGTCGGTCATGTTCTATTTGTTGACCTAGGTAGTGGTCTCCTGTGTGTGTTTGCATGACAATAATTCACCATGTTCTACACTTGGAATTTCAGCATCTTTCTCTGTGTATGATACATGTACCTCAATTTAAAAGCTCACTTTAAGACATATATTCTGTGTGGCATCCTCAGAGACGGCCTCCACAAGTTTCTTTGTACTCTCATTTTACAGATGGGAAAAGTGATGTTCCGAGTGACCCTCTCCACAGGGGCAGCACGAGCAGTGGGGCTGGCTCCTGTAAGGGTAACTGGGGGGCAATGGATGGCATACCAACAGCTGGATCAGAAGCTCCGTAAGGGAAAGCACCATGTCTTTGCATCCCCGGGGCCTGAGACAGTGTGCATATGGTGAAGGCTCCAAAAATAATTGGGTGGTCAAGAGTCTTTTCAGGACAGCTGAAGGCATGGAAGCCTAAGAACCCAATTTCTTGGACCTGCTTGGCTTATTTAAGTAGAACCTAAGACAGGATCTGAGGAGCATTCAGACTGTGGACTATGTCTGTGATTACCAAGAGTCTGGTGCCACAGGTCCCCAACCAGATTAAACCAGAGACACAAATGGGACTGGCTCTCCTGGCAGTGGTCACCAGCAGGGGAGGGCATGGTGGCCACTTTGGAGTCATTAGGAGAGTAACCTTCCAATTCTTACCTTGGCCACTGCCAAAGACCTTCCTTCAACACGTATTCTTAAGGAACAGCTGTCCCTCAGTTGGGGTTCCTGTAACATGGGAGTAGGGGCATCTAGCTTGGCTACCTCTGCGTGGCAGCTACCAAATTCAGAAAGAATGGTGAAGAGGCTAAACTGTCAGAAGTTTCCATCTTCCTCACAGGCCTTCTTGAGGTTGACTAGTGACCTTGGCTCTCCTTCCCACCCTCCTGTTCCATGCAGACAAGCCAAGCACTCCCTCTTAGAGCTCTCTTTCCTGCCCTCCTTCCCCAGCACACTTCATCTGCCTCTGTCCCTTCTTCTTAGGGCTCCTAATCTGTCAGGTGGTGGGGAGTTGAGGGGAGCTGATGGTCAATAAGCCTAGGACTTGGACCTGCTCACATAGGATGGTAATATACCAGTTGCCAACACTGCTCACACATTCTCCTTCCTTCCCTGCAGTGGCACCATGTGTGAAGAGCGGACAGAGAACATTTATGCAAGTAGCTCAGGTCATGGAAACATCAGCTGTTGGGTCCTGGCAGGGTTGGGATGGAGGTTCTGAGCAGGATGCTTGACCCAGACAATGAATTATGACTAAATTTTTTTTTTTTTTTTTTGAGACAGAGCCTCAAGCTGTCACCCTGGATAGAGTGCCATGGCCTCACAGCTCACAGCAACCTCCAATTCCTGGGCTCAAGCGAGTCTCCTGCCTCCGCCTCCCAAGTAGCTGGGACTGCAGGCGCCCACCACAACGCCCGGCCATATTTTGGTTGCAGCCGTCATTGTTGTTTGGCAGGCCCGGGCTGGATTCGAACCCGCCAGCTCAGGTGTACGTGGCTGGCGCCTTAGCCCGTTGAGCCATAGGCGCCAAGCCTGACTAAATTTTTTTTGTATATCCTTGAAATAATCTCAATATCCCACTTCCCTGTTCTCTTTTCCTCTTCCCAGGAACTTTATGCTTGATCTTGATAAGAATTAGAAGCAAATCCTAGAGAAAACGTCAACACTTCCCAGAGACAAGTGAAGTAATCCAACCATTCCTACCTTGTTGGGGGCTGAAACTCTAGAGAATCTAGTGTTTCTACATTAACTTTCCCTCCCCATCTTACTCTCCCATTCTAATAGTCTTAAACTTTGGACTGACACAATGTACCTCGTTGGTTGTGAAAGTGCAGTCTAGCCCATAGAGAGGCTGATTTGGGGCCTAGGGGCGGTTTACTTCCTTATCAAAGCCCTGAATGAGAGGAGACACAATTCCTGCTTTGTAGTTAATAATAGTTGCCCCTCTAATCTCTTATCTTACTATATTAGAGGATTTGTTGGCATTTGATCTGCAGTAATTAAGGATTTATTGCCATGTTTCTTTCTCCCAAACATTGTACACTCTTTAAGGAGAGGGCATCTGGGAACCAGTGCTGTTGGAACCAGAGCAACTGACAAAGATGTGTGAAGTCTGCATTACCTTCATCCTAACTCCAGCGTCAAAGACGATGTTTCATTTCTAACAGTGAATTAGGCCCTAAATGATCCTCCCATTTGAAACAACAATTTCCTAAAGTCTTAGGTTTATCACCACGCTGGTGCTAAAGAAAGAAATCTATAAACTCAAAATGAAGTGAAAGTAGGAACACAGGTTGGCAGCCAGGACCAAAGCTCACCTTCACCCTGAGAGTTTCTATGGAACCCTGGGAACTTTGAGCTTTCTTTCACGTTAGTGGCTTCATAAGGCCTGGGGACAGGAGATAAAGCCAAGGGATCATTCCACATAACACTGAGCCTCCAAAGGGTCCATCCCAGGACTCCCTATGTACGGAGAAAGAGAAATTATCCTCTGTACAGAAGAGGACAGCAAGGAAACTAGCCTGGGTCAGTCTGAATGGCAGAAAAAATAATAAATACCCTCTTCAAATTCACAACAACAAGCCAGTGCTTATCTGTGTTTGTAGTCCAAATTCATGTTATGTGATCCCCAAAGGAAAGGAAAAAAAAATTTAATTTAAAATGATCCTAGGCTGGTACTTCCTAGATAACTGGCAGAATCAAATATAAACCTTCACTATGGGAACTCTTAACATCATCCCAGAGCTCAAAGATTTGCCACAGATGAAATTTCAAGGATAATTGCACCTCACAGTCGAAGTCACAAAACACACATGAAAATAAATCATAACGAGGCTGAAGCAAGAGAAATACTTAAGCCCAAGAGTTAGAGGTTGTTATGAGCTATGATGCCATGGCACTCTACCCAAGGGTGACATAGAGACTGTCTCAAAAAAAAAAAAAAAGAAAAAGAAAAAGAAAACAAATCATGACAAGTAAAACTCAGCAGAAACAGATCCACAGAGGCTTCAGCTATTGAAATTTTCATACACAATGTAAAACAAGTAAGTTGAATAGATTCAAAGAAATAAAAGGGATCTCCAAAAATGAGTAAAAAGTCTTGGAAAAGAACTAAAAAGAATTTCTAGAAATAAGTAGTGTTGAGTCATCAAACTTGGTGGATAGATTAATCTGCAGATTAGACAGGGCTGAGGAAAAAATCAGTAAGCTAGAAATTAGAGCTGAAAAAATTATCTAGAACGTATACTAGAAGGGCAAAAACACAGGAAATGTGAAAAAGTTAAGGAATATGAAGGAGAAAATTGAAAAATTGAATTGTGCCTAGTTAGAGTTCTAGAAGGAAATAGAAGTACAGTTAAGAGGTAATATTTAAAAAGACAATAGCTGAGATGTTTCCAGAACTGTGGAAAACATGAATCTTTAGCTTCAGGAAGCCCAGTGAATGCCAAGAAGATAAACAAAAAAGAAATTAACATCTTGAAATAGTATCATGGTAAACTACACAACAAAGAAAAAGGAGGAAGATTGTGACACAATCCTAGGGAAGTGATAGATCAAGGAGAAATACCACCTACAAAGAAATGATGATTCTTTGTACTTACAGCTGGCTTCTCAGCAGCAATCAATGGGGGCCAAAAGACAGAGGGATATCAAAGTATTTTCCAGGTGTTAAAAGAAAATGACTGTCGGGCAGCGCCTGTGGCTCAAAGGAGTAGAGTGCCGGACCCATATGCCAGAGGTGGCAGGTTCAAACCCAGCCCCGGCCAAAAACTGCAAAAAGAAAAAAAGAAAAGAAAAGAAAATGACTGTGAACCTGGAATATTGTGTCCAGTGTAACTATCTTTCAACAATGAAAGCAAAACAAACATGTCTCCCGGGCGGTGCCTATGGCTCAAAGGGGTAGGGCACTGGCCCCATATGCCAGAAGTGGTGGATTCAAACCCAGCCCTGGCCAAAAACTGCAAAGATGTCTCCCAAGAAAAATTGAGAGCATTTACAATTAATAAATACTAAAGAAAATTGGTCAAGAATTTACTTTAAGCAAAAGGAAAATGATCTTGATGGGCCAACTGACATGCAAGAAGGAATGGTGAATGAAGATATTGGTGAACATGTAGGTAAATCCTGACCATATCAACTCTTCCAAATAGTGATTATAATGTGGCAGAGGGAGGCTAACACAAAAAGAATAGATATTAAAAGCATCTAGGTAGGACAGAGGTGATTAGGGTTAAAGTGTTCTAAAATCCTTGTATTGTTGGGGAGGAAGATACAGATACTGATTCATTGTAGACTTTGTTAAGGTAAGAATGAACATTAAAATAGTTAGCAAAACCATCAAAATAAACAATAGGGGGCATAACTTCAACCCAAGTGAATGGGAACAAAAGAAGTCCATAAAGGTATAGTTAAAGAAACATAAAAATCAAGTCAATGCACTTAATATGGTGGTAGCAATAAATCAAAATACGTCATCAATCACAATGAGTTGTAATTAAATAAATGTTCCGGTAAAGGATAAAGATCATTGGACTGGATTTCTAAAATTCAAGATATGTGCTATTCAGAGTCAATAACTAGGAAGCTGGTAAGTCTAAACTTGTATGTATTTAATGACATAGGCTCAAAAATATGGAGGAAAATGACAGGATAATGAGATGATAAATTCACTAACATAGTGAGAAATTTTAACACACAGTTCTAGGGAATTGATGGACTAAGAGAACAAAAAACTAGTGAAAATAGTTAATGAGCTTGATTTAATATCCGTGTAAGGAACATTACTTACAACGATTACAGAATAAATATTCCTTTCAAGCACTACATCGAAATTGCCCAGATGTTAGTCCATAAAACTGGTTCTCAACAAATTTAAAAGATGGCTTTTATACTGATTGCATTCTTTGACCACAATTTAACTAAAATAAATAACGTCAAACAGGATAGTCTGGGTGATGTTGTGGTTAAAACTTTAAAACTTGAGTGACTTGACACAACAAAAGTTTATTTTAGTTCAACGGGCAGACAAGCCCTCCAGGGCAGCTGCTCTCTATGGGCAGCTCCATGTTCTAGACTGGTCGGAACTGGTGGCACCTCCATCTCAACATGTGTTTTCCCAATCCCTGTAGAAAGGGAAAGAGTGTGGAGGGTGCATGCTACTTTTTTTAATGCTTCCACTGTATTTCATTGACCAAAAGAAGTCACTTGGCCATGACTAACTCCAAGGGTCAGTGAAGAGCATCCCTTCTGGAAGACACCTGATAATGCTGATGAACACCAACATAGTCAATAAGAAGTCCAGGAAAAACCCTTTACAACTGGAAATTTTAAAATATACCTCTGAAGAATAAACCATAAAGTAAAAAAAAAAGTACTTAGCATTTAATAATAATAATACTATATATCAAAACTTACATGGGTACAGTTAAAATTCTACTTAGGTGGAAATGCATAATCCTAACACTGGCTTAGCATTTACTATGTGGCAGGCATTGTTTCATGTACTCTAATTACTTTACTCACTTAATTTTCTTTTCTTTTTTTTTTTTTTGAGACAGAGTCTCACTATGTCAACCTCTGTAGAGTGCAGTGATGTCACAGCTCACAGCAACCTCAAACTGTTGGGCTTAAGTGATTCTCTTCCCTCAGTCACTCTCAGTAGAGTGCAGTGGTGTCACAGCTCACAGCAACCTCCAACTCTTGGGCTTAAGTGATTCTCTTGCCTCAGCCTCCCAAGTAGCTTGGACAACAGGCGCCCGCCACAATGCCCGGCTATTTTTTGGTTGTAGTTGTCATTGTTATTTGGCAGGCGCCCGGGCTGGATTTGAACCCACCAGCTCCGGTGTATGTGGCCGGCACCCTAGCTGCTGAGCTGCAGGCACCGAGTCTACTTACTTAATTTTCATAAGAACCCTTGAGGCAGGTATGAACAAGGAAACAGAAGCACAAAGAGGCTAGGTGAAGTCACACAGCCAGCTAGTGAATTGGACTCAGGCAATCTGCCTTTAGAATCCATGTGTTATAGTTGCAAATACATATATGAAATATTTTTTTAAGTTCAAAATTAACGTGTTAAGCACCCTACTTAACAAGTTTACACCTGGGTGTGGTGGCTTAGGGTTCAGAGACCAGTGTAAGCAAGAGGAAGACCCCATTTCTACTAAAAAAAAAAAAAAAGAAAGAAAGAAAGAAAGAAATTAAGAAAAAGGAA
The DNA here is from genome assembly GCA_963574655.1 of Perodicticus potto. Taxonomy (NCBI): domain Eukaryota; kingdom Metazoa; phylum Chordata; class Mammalia; order Primates; family Lorisidae; genus Perodicticus; species Perodicticus potto. Next base: position 28,613 of record CAUYRH010089318.1, on the reverse strand, counting down.
AAGAGAAAAAAAAGTAAAGTAAAAAGAAAAATTAGCCAGGCATGGCAGAGCTGGCATGCACATTTGTAGTCCCAGCTACTCAGGAGGTTGAGGCAAGAGGATTGATTGCTTGAGCCTAGGAGTTTGAGGTTGCTGTGAACTATGATGGCAGCCCTGTACTCTCACTGGGGCATCAGAGCAAGACCCTGTCTCAAAAAAAGAAGACGGAGGAGGAGATGGAGGAGACAGAGATGTGGTTTAAAAGACAGCAAAATGAACCCAAAAAAGTATAAGAAAAAAGAAATTAAATAGAAATTAAATTTATTTATTTATTTATTTTTGCAGGTTTTTTTTTTGGCCGGGGCTGGGTTTGAAACAGCCGCCTCCGGCATATGGGGCCGGCGCCCTATTCACTGAGCCACAGGTGCCGCCCAGAAATTAAATTTAAAAAGATAGAAAAATAAAACCAAAAGTTGATTTTCTGAAACAACTAATAATATAAATAAACCTAGGGCAAGATTAATCAAGACAAAAAGAAAGAAGCAAATAATATTAAGAATTAAAGGAGAGTCTGACTAAAGATCTGTGAAAATTCAAAAGTTGAGAAAATAGTATAAACAACTTTATGCCAATAAATTTGAAGATTTAGATGTGGATAAATTCTGAGAGAAATACCTTTTGCATTAGAGAAAAAGAGTTAAACTGGTGGTTAAAAATTCTCCCGCAAAGAAAACACCAGACCAAATAGCTTACCACCAGGTAAGTATCATAACCTGGGTTTCCCCAGGAAGCAGAGTCTGAGTCAAGAGCTTGGGGACAGATGGCTTCTTTGGGGAAGCAGAATGTTTTCTTTTGGAAGTGGAGGACCAAGAAAAAAATGAAGTAGGGAAAGAGAATCAGCCAGCACAATCAGGGCTCACTCCTGCTGGGTAGACTCTTCCTCAGAATCCTACACTGGAGGGGTAGGAGAGGAAAGCATTTATTCACCAATTTCTTTTCTTTTCTTTTCTTTTCTTTTTAGTAACAGTGTCTCACTTTGTTGCCCTTGATAGAGTGCCATGGCTTCACAGCTCACAGCAACCTTCACTTCCAAGGCTTAGGCGATTCTCTTATCTCTAGCCTCCTGAGTAACTGGGACTACAGGTGCCCGCCACAATGCCCAGCTATTTTTTTGTTGCGGTTTGCCAGGGCTGGGTTTGAACCTTCCACCTTCGGTATATGGGGTCGGGTTTGAACCTGCCACCCTCGGTATATGGGGCCGGCACCCAACTCACTGAGTCACAGGCACTGCCCTATTCACCAATTTCTATTCCCCTCTGGTTAAGAGTTGCCCTGTGGGTTGTTAACCTTTGAGATGGGCAAATCCCATCCCATCCCATGGGCAAATCCCATGCCCAAATCCCTAAGTACTAGGAGATTTTCCAGGCCACCCTCAAAGCCTAGTAGAAAAGCCCTATGACAGAAAACGAGAGATAGATGCGACAGCTGAGGCAAGATGCAGGTACACCTGTGCCGAGCTGGGTGTTAATGGGATGGCTAGAGTGAAAATGAAGCCCCTCTCTCCCAGGCGATGCATATAGTAAATTCTAGCAAACATTTAAGGACTCCATCATTTCAATCTTATACAAATGCTTGCAGACGTTAGTAAAGAAAAGACATTCCCAAACTCATTTTATGAGACTAGTGTAACCTTGATATTACAACCAAGTAAGAAGAGTACAAGAAAAGAAAACAGTGCACTAATCTCATCCATTAACACAGAGAGAAAAATCCCAGAGGCCATATTATCAAACCAAATCCAGCAATGTATAAAACACTAACAGGTTAGAGAGGGGAGGGAACCATATGATTATGTAAATAAATGCAAAAAAAGGTGTTTAATAAAATACATTTATTCTTGACTTTTAAAAAAATATTCAGATGTGGTATAGATGGGAACTTCTTTAACCACATTGAAATAGAGAAAACATATTTAACAATGATGCTTTGAAATATTTCTATCTATTAAGATCTAGACCAAAATAAGAATATCCATTCTTACTAGTTCCATTCAACATTATACTGGAAGCACCAGCCAATTGATGTAAGTCAAGAAATAGAAACAAAAGTTATGAAGATTAGAAAGATTCTGGGCCTGGTGCAGTGGCTCACGCCTATAATCCTTGCACTCTGAGAGGCTGAGGTGAGTAGATTGTTTGAGCTCAGGAGTTCAGGACCAGCCTGAGAAAGAGTGAGATCTCATTTCTACTAAAAAGTAGCTGGGCATTGTGGCAGGTACCTGTACCCAGCTACTCAGGAGGCTGAAGCCAGAGGCTCTCTTGAATTCAAAAGTTTGAGGTTGCTGTGAGCTATGATGATGCCACTGATGGCATTCCATATGGGTGACTAGTTGTTCATCCATATGGAAAAAGATTAAATTGGATCTTTACTTCAAACAGTATACGCAAACCAATTACAGGTTGATTAAAAGCTTAAATGGGGAAATACAAAACTAGAAAACTCTCAAAAGATAAGGTAGAAGACTTGGTAGAAGATAAGGTAGGACTTGAACATTTCAGAAGAATTTTCTTTTTACATTTTGGATTTATAATCCAATCATTCATTTTGTCACTGAGATCATTTTAACTTTGGCCACACAGAACTCTTTTAGGTGGCTTCTGTGTCTCTTTGACATTATCCCCATGATTTTGTGGTCCTTTTTGAATACCTCCTTTCTTTCTGACACTATAAGATGCTTCGGGCACATCTTGTATATTTCCTGCCCCAGCCCTAGAGTCAGTATTTCTCCAAGGACTCCTGGTTCCTTTTATTGGACAATGGCATCAGGAATTAAAATCTGGGCACTGGGTGTTCTTGCTGCTATTTGTGTGTTCTTGTTTCTAGACTCTCCCAGTAGGCAAAGCTGGGAAATACTATATATTATACCTGCATTTACACACACATATATAATTATTTCTGTATCTACCCAACAGCATCTATGTTAAGCTAAACCTGAGTCATATTAATGTCTCCAAATCTCATCCAGAACTTCATGGTTCATTCCAGCCTTGGTTCTTGCTTACCTGTAAGCTTCCTCTCCAGTAGTGAGAAATTTGGTTTTTACTATCCACCTTTCAAATGTCCAGGTTAAGCAAATAAATATTAGTTGGTGATTGAATAGGTAAATAAGCAGGGAACAGTAGATATATCTCCTATTCAGATGAATTCCAAATAATTTATGTAAGTTCTACCCACTCAAGGAGGTGGAATGTAGCTCCCTACTCATTAGGTAAGGCATACACATTACAACTTCCTTTTAACAAGTTACAGTAGGGAAAGGGGTGGGAAATGTAACTTTACGGTGGAGAGACATGACAAACACTACCTCGGTCAGAAGGTCGAGGTCAACATTATCAATGATAGGTGATATTAGTAGCACATACCCTTGAAGTGGTATGATGAAAATGTCACTTTTCCTCTGTAATCTTCTTCCCTAAAACCCATAATTCCTATCTAATCATTAAAAAAGGATCAAACGGCTCGGCACCTGTGGCTCAGTGGGCTAAGGCGCCAGCCACATACACCTGAGCTGGTGGATTTGAATCCAGCCTGGACCCGCCAAACAACAATGATGTGTGCAACCAAAAAATGGCTCGGCGTTGTGGTGGGTGCCTGTAGTCCCAGCTACTTGGGAGGCGGAGGCAAGAGACTTACTTGAGCCCAGGAATTGGAGGTTGCTGTGAGCTGTGATGCCACAGCACTCTGTCCAGGGTGACAGCTTGAGGCTCTGTCTCAAAAAATAAAATAAAATAAATAAATAAATAAATAAATAAATAAATAAATAAATAAATAAAAAAGGATCAAACATAAGTTGAAGGACATTCTACACAAAATACCTGAGCAATTCTCTCAAAATTGTCAAGATCATCAAAAATGTGGGAAGTTTGAGAAATTGTCATAGTTGAAAGGAGCTTGAGGACACGATGACTAAATGTAACCGGAGGTCCTGGCACTCTGGGAGGCCGAGACAGGCAGATTGCTTGAGCTCAGGAGTTTGAGACCAGCCTGAGCAACAGTGAGAGTACAACAACTAAAGCAAACAGACAACTTTCAGAATGGGAGGAGATATTTGCTTGCTATGAATCTAACAAAGGGCTGATAACTAGAATCTATAGAGTATTCAAATTAATTAAGAAAAGTGTAAATTGTAAGTTTTACTTGCATATTATCTGATCCTCCAGTTAAAGGTAAAAACCATATCTATCCTATTTATTGCCATAGCTCTGGCATCTAGAATTTCACCTGGCACACTGTATAAGAACTCCATAAATATTTGAAGGAATGAAAGAACCAACATTAAATGCACTTAATACAAGACTTCTCAGGCCCTTTCATATGTGAATCTATATTGGAATTCTTCAAGCAAGAGACATGGTATGCAGAGATTTCCAAACATATTGGAAGTATTCCCTGAAACTTGGAAAATATTTTCATTGGTTATACTTTTGGAATATGGTTTAGGTTTCTAAATGAGTTTCAGATTCTGTCTGAAAGCTAGTTTAGCAAATGGCGAGTCGAGAGTCAAGAGGATCCATGAGTGGGGTAAAGAAGTACAGATAACAGGAGTGGAGTTGAAGAAGATCCCAGTGGTAAATAGTAATGAGGAGGTGGAGGCACGTTCACCAAGGTTGCCCCAAAATCTAGATGATTAGATCTCTCTTAAGATAAGTCTTTGAATTAAGGTCTTTCTCAGTTCTGTTGCGTTGGACTCACTTCCTTCTGCTGAAGCTTTATTTATAAACAGAAAAGACAGAAAAGTTAATACTCTCAATCCAAACAGATACACATACACACACACACACTTAACATATACAACTTCAACAAATGCTCCAAATTACATTCTAATAGGTAAACTAGACTGTAACCAGTAAGAATGTTATTCACATTTTATAACAGGCAAGGAGTCTTGTGCTGCAACATCGTGGCATTCCTCGCTTGAATGTCTCAGTAATTGCCTTCTTGCTGGAGCCATCGAAGGCCAAAGTCAGGACAGCCTGGGAAAGGGCTAAGGAGGTGGTTGTGTTCTCTATCTTGTGGCGAGATGGATATAGCTTTGCAAATGTCTTTTTAAACTTCTTGACTGCCTTCATGGGGGCAGGAGAAGATGAACTGAGAAATGAGAAGGGCATGGTGGTAGAGAGGAAGCTTCTGTCTGGGGGAGTTAATATAACATTTCATCTTCATCTTGAATGAACTAGGTTCAATAGGTAAATAGGTTCAATACTTTAATTTGTTTGAAAAACAGTTTTTCAAAATGCTTCTAAATTGACTTAATAGTTCAGAGGCGAGAACATAATCTTTGAGGAAATAAGGCCCCAATGAAGCCATGTACTAGCTACAAAAGTATTATAATTGAGCTTAAAATGCAGGCACCATAATTTTTCTTTTTTCTTGGAAAAAGATATAAGAAGCTGGCTCGGTGCCTGTAGCTCAGTGGTTATGGCACTAGCCACATACACTGAGGCTGGTGGGTTTGAACCCAGCCCAGGCCAGCTAAACAACAATGACAACTGCAACAAAAAATAACCAGGCGTCATGGTGGGTGCCTGTAATCCCAGCTACTTGGGAGTCTGAAGCAAGAGAATCGTTTAAGCCCAAGAGTTTAAGGTTGCTGTGAGTTGTGACGCCATGACATTCTACCAAGGGTGACATAGTGAGAGACTCTGTCTCAAAAAAATATATATATATATATAAGAATCTATGAACAGTGACAGCCTTTGGAGAAAGAGAACTTGAGTTGGGTGAGGGGTATGTGGAGGGAGATTCTTACTTTTCATCTTCTTTTTCAATTTAGTTTGGCTTTTTACTATATATACATATTACTTTTAAAAAAGTTAATGCTTGGCTCAGCACCCATAGCACAGTGGTTATGGCGCCAGCCACGTACACTGAGGGTGAGGGTGGCAGGTTCGAACCCAGTCCAGGCCAGCTAAACAATGATAACTGCAACAAAAAATAGCCAGGCGTTGTGGCAGGCACCTATAGTCCCTGCTTCTTGGGAGGCTGAGGCAAGAGAATTGCTTAAACCAAAGAGTTGGAGGTTGCTGTGAGCTATGATGCCACAGCACTCTACCAAGAGTGACACAGTGACACTCTGTCTCAAAAAAAAAAAGTTAACGCATCCAAGGATTGCACTTCCCAAACTGGGTCTCCTGTCTCCTTTTTGGTACCTGGGTCTGGGGCGGGAAGAATCAGAAATTGGAATCATGGGGGAAGAACCAGAGCGAGCCAACTCAGAACTCTTGCAAGAAAGGTTTCAGATGGGGCTTGCTGCTGCTTGCCTTGTCTGAATGGCTAGCTATGCTTATCCTGAAGAATGAGGACTGTGTTAATGGGATCATTGCCCTGACTTCTCAGTTAGTAAGATAAAGGCAAGAAATCTAACAACCTATTATTTAAATGTATCATTTTCCAAAGAGAAAAGGAATGGATTTTTCTCATCTGCCTCAAAACTTTCTTGCAGAGACCCCACCTGGTAGTGTCTGAAACTGGAAGCATTCCCATACTTTCAAAATGTGTCTTTTTTGGCCTGTCCTCTCAGCACCTGCCCTGGGAGAGAAAATGACTACTAGGCTTATACTATCAAGGACAGACCTCTTGAATTGGTTATTTTGGTGAATAGGTCATGTACATTGCTAGGAAACAGATGTATAATTAGCTCTTGCCCTCTGGTAGTAGTAAACAAGCATTGAATCTGAAACTTTTCCAAATCAGGTTTGAAGAAAAAGGAGGAGGAGGAGAACGGGGAGGAAGAAACCTAAAAAATAAATGGAGGCAGAGCTACTGATTGGTCAAAAATGGCTGAGATGGAGGAGAGGCTGAAGTGACTTCAGAGCCAGGAAGGAGTGCAGGGAATCATGGCAGTGAACACAGAAGGCATTCCCATCAAGAGCACCATGGACAATCCCACCAGCACACAGGGCGCCAACCTCATGCACAACTTCATCTTGAAAGCACAGAGCATTGTGCGTGAAATTGACCCCCAGAATGACCTCACCTTTCTTCGAATTCCCTCCAAGAAAAATGAAATTATGGTTGCACCAGATAAAGACTATTTCCTGATTGTGACTCAGAATCCAACCAAATCAGCCACTCTCTTGGCTCCCCCATGTCATTCCCCGATTTAATGTTCCCCAAGAATAATGTTCGTCGTGTCAGTGGACTGGCATGTGGAAATCATTTTAGAGCCCACTCAGGCCAATCCAGTGACCAGGGGTGGGCTGGCAGCTCTGCCCACTCCGCCAAAGGAATCCCCCTGCTGCACCAGTCTCTCCCAGAGCTCCCAGGAGGGCTGTCTTTCCTCATCTGGGTTTTGGAGCAAGAACTTGTGAGAAACCCACACCCGGCTTCCTTTTGACCATCAGTTCACTTTGTCACTCTCCTGAAATGGTCTTTTAAAAAATGGAGTGATCCTAGTACTCTTAATAACTTTATAGAAATGTGATTGTATAAACCAGGTGACCTTTCAGGTGCTTGTCATTATGTCCTTGTAGCCTCTCTCTCCCTCCCTCCCTTCCTTCTTTCCCTCTCTCTTCCCTTCTTCCTCCCTCCCTCCCCACGCACTCTCTCCCTTGTTTCTTTCCCTCCTCCCTGACTTCTCCCTCCTTCCCTTCTTCCCCCTCCCTCCTTCCTTCCCCTCCCTCCCTTCCATCTTTCCTCCCTCTTACCTCTCCTTTCTCCCTCCCTCCCTTCCTTTCTTTCTTTCAACAAATGCTGATTGAATATCTACTAAGTGATAGGCATTAGTGCAACAGAAATACAAAGATGAGTAGGTCACAGCACCTGTTTTTAAAGAGCTTGCTAATACAACATCATAAGAAGTCTAACCAAGTGTCAGCTAGAAGAACTGATAATTCTGAGGGGAAAGACCAAGATGGCTTCAGAGGGTTGTTACCTTTTGACCCAAGGAGAGAAGGTGTGGTAAACAAGATTGCAAGATTGCCCTATGCCCTTCATCTGTGGCCTTAGTCCCATGATTATATGGCAAAAGGGAGATAACCCAGGTGGGTCTAATCTAATTACATGAACCCAATAAAAGCAGAGCATTTAATATGACAGAAGATTAAGTCAGAGAGACTTGAAGCATGAGAGGGGTCTTGATATACCATTCCTGACTTGAAAATGACAGGTGGCTTTAAGGACCAGAGAGAGACCCAGCTAATGGCCAGCCAAGAAAGAGAGATCTCAGTCCTGAAGCCACAGGAACTGAATTTTGCCAACAATCTCAATGATCTTGGAAAACAACTCTTCCCAGAACCCCCAGATAAGAGCCCACCTGCCTGACACATTGACTTTGGCCTTACGAGACCCTGAACAGAGAACCCTGAAGGGCCTGCCTGGAGTTGTGGCTTATAGAACAGTGAGATAATAAATGATGTTTTTTTATGCCATTATGGGTGCAGTAGTCACTACAGAGCGATAGAGCACTAACACAGTAGGGTTTTCTATGCAGAAGGAGAAGCATGAGCATGATGATACAGAATACTCAGAGACTTTGGGGGGAGAGTAAGGAACTCAGTAACCTCAGGTATATCGGTGGGAAAGGAGGGTCATGGAAAGTCTGAAAAGTTGAGCTTGAAATAGACTGGGAAAGCCAACAATTTTCATGAATGTCAAGGAGTTTGGGCTTTATTCTTAAGCACCATGTTCTACCTCCCCTTTCTCCCTAGAAGTTACATCATCTCCACCCAGCATAGAAATATTTCTCTTATTTGACTAATGTCTGGGATATTAGGCATTTTGTGCACCTGCCTTTCTTCCACGTACATCATTCCTGCTCTTCACTCTTAGCATGTTCCCCTTCAGGCAGAAGGAAGCCCAGGAGTCCTGGGCTAAGGGTGTGACAAGGCACAGGGGCAGTGGGAAGACAGAGCTGCATGGCCATGGCCTTGACAATGTCCTCCTACCCAAGTCAACCAATATCTACCACTGGGTCTTTACAAAGGGACTGGCTGATGATGAGAGAGAGTGGAATTAACTTCTCCAAAGAGTGGACCAAAGCCTGGGTGTATGATTTAGGCAGTGAAGCTCTGAGCACTGATACAGGATCTTAATGTTCATGGAAATGGTATCCTTTGGGGAAATGAAGGCAGTGAGATGTATCAGTCAGGGTCCTAGGAGAAAATATACTTCTCCCCAGAGGGTTCACATGAAGAGACTTTGGGGAAAAAGGCCAAATGATGGAAGAATGAGCAAAGTTAAGGGAATTAAATGGATTATGGGAATGACAAGAAATCATTATCCCACCCAGTGGGAGCTAGAACTGTGGATAATGGAACACCTGGCAGGAACTGTAGCCACTGGGGTGTAGAATGGGCCCTGAAGCAATGAAAGGCAGGGCAAAATACCTGGCTTCTCTCTCCATGGGCCCTTGGGTCCCCTAACAGAGCCTCCCTTGCCATGCCTGATCAGAAGCCATTCATAAGGGAGCCCAGGGAGATCTAGTTTAGAGGATCAGTCTCTTGGGACACAGAGTAAGGTGGAGAATGGATCTGGGGATGACAGAGGAGGGAGGAAGAGAGAAGAACCAGCACATAAAGGAATGGAGAAGCTCATTGGCTTTGCAAGATATTGACCTTGCCATGAACTGGACTATGGTTGGACTCAACCAGGATCACCTTCAACCCCATGACCCTCCTATGGCTATGCCCTTGCTGGTGGCCATATGAAAGGGACCATATGAAAGGGGAAAGGCTCCTGTGACAGCAAAGCTCACATCTTGGCCCTCCAGTTTAAAGACCCTCTATGAATACAATCATCTCCCATGACAGGAGAAGGTTTGGGGGAATAAAGAGGGTATCACATGTCACTGTGGGAGCTTATAGCCTAGGAACATTAGGGGCTTCCCAGAGATCGGAGCCTGAACTATTTAGGGTCTATATATTCAGAGTGGTGGGAAACCATGCTTGGAATTGCGGGCTGGACTGATGATTTCTGCCAGGGTTGTAAGCTGTTTTGGAGGGAGAAAGGCAGCAAAGAGATCGCACAGGGGAAGGATGTGGTTAAGCCTTTCTTTAAGAGCACAGCTTGTTATCTTTTGGGTCAAGAAAATTATAGAGGATTGGTAAATTTACTAGAACAGCAAGAATCACACTGGGGTTTTCAGCTTTAAATAAGGACATTCTCTTTCCCAAAATATCCTCCTAAGGCTTAGAAGTATCCTAGGAAAGTTTCTGGCCAACTCAGGCACTTATAAATTAATTTTGGAGAACTACAGTCAGTGCTTTTGGGACAAATGGAGCCCCCGAGTGACCTAAATCCTGTTACATGCCCCACGAGGCTTCCTTGTCCAGTTTGGACAACCGTCTGGCTCCTCTCAACCTTCTGGGTCAAAAAGGTTATGTATTATCTCTCACCTCTGGCTTAATCCCAGAGGTGGCCCCAGACCCTGGCCTCAACTGAGATGATGCTTCTCTAGCCCTGTGGGACATTAGGACATCAACTGGGGGCAAAGATAAGGCAGGCTGAGGCCCCAGATGAAGAGCCAGGAGATACATTATGCACAAGAAGAGGACACATCCTTTGCTGAAGCGCAGTCTCCACTGCCTCCAGATGATTCTGTGTGGCCTGGCCCAGGACAATGGACCCTCTCCTTCAACCTCAAGCAGCTGGTCAGGGCAGTTCTTCTCAGGAACTTAGCTTGTTTACTCTACCCTGTGGCCCAAATTCCCTCTTGAGCCCAGAGAAGGCCACCACAGCAGAGATCTGGCCCCAAACTTGCATAATCAGGCCTTCCTGCCCGGGTCACCAGGACACAGGAAGACTAGGCCAAGATGGGGGTGGGAGGCCCAGGTCAGTGTGGCCAGTGGGGAGGAAGGGAGCCGAGCCCAAGACCACACTACCTTGTGGCCTCGGCAGCCTGCCCGAGCCCACAGGCTAGATGCACACAGAGGCATCATTGCCCAGGCCAACCCATTCTTCCATTCCTCCCCAGGAACTCCCAGACCCCTGAGCTTGGCATGAAGACTTGAGAGAGAACTTTGAACCTATTACTGCAGACAAGACAAGAGGCTGGTAGTTAGGGCCTGAATGGGGACAGACAGCCATTATTAGACCCTCACTGGTTTGATGTTCAAAGACAAACTAAGAGCCAGACATGACTGAGAGTATATTAGCACCACTGTCAGCAAGAGAAACCGACTGTAAGCAAGTATCAGAGTACCTTCATTAGTACCTCCTTCGTGGCCCCAACCTCTAACTCTAGGCCCCAAGGAGTCTCCTGGAGCAGACTCTTACTACTGAAGGCACCAGGTGCAAGAGCTTGCCCTATCAACAAGCCGGGTTTCAGTTTCCTAAACTCACTTCCTTAGGTTCAGGCTGCCCGCCCACCTCACCCAAGCACAATCACACACCTCAGCTGCCATGGCGGTAATCAGTAATCCTGCCAATTACTCTAACTGCCTGTGCTGGGGAGGAAGGGACCCACCCACACGCTGCGGCTGAGAAACTTTCTTCCAGCTCTGTTTGCCTGCTGAGTGGCACTGACACCTGGTGCTCTCTGGGAACTTAGTGTACCCACTGCTCCCCTTTCCACCTCCACCAGAGGAATTAGGGCTCGAGACAAATCAAGGGGTGCAGAGAGTACCTCCCCATCTCCAAGGTGCCCCAGACAATACTCCAGTCTGTTCTCAGCCACACAAGTGGGTGACATGAAGGTGATGTCTGCACAGAGTCCATCCAGAGGTCTGGGTTTGCGTTCTGAGATCCAGGGACTAAAAGGATCCTGGAATTAAGACAATTCCATCCTGTTCTGTGGGCCACTGTGCCCAGCCTGGTGACTTTTTTTTTTTTTTTTTGAGACAGAGTCTCACTATGTTGCCCTCGGTAGAGTGTGTGGCGTCACAGCTCACAGCAACCTCAAACTCTTGGGCTCAAGTGATCCTCTTGCCTCAGCCTATCAAGTAGCTGGGACTACAGGCGCCCGCTACAATGTGCAGCTAATTTTTCGTTGTTGTTGTTTTTGCAGTTGTCATTGCTGTTTTGTAGCTGGCCATGCCAGTTTCGAACCTGCCGGCCTCAGTGTACCTGGCTGGTGCTATATCCACTCTGCTACGGGAGTCGAGCCCAGCCTGGTTTTCTTGCTGCCCTGCTCCTGGAGATGGGAGTGCTGGCCTTGTCTGTCTCTATCCGCCCTTTTGACCAGATAATGCCTAGTGCCTTGGGTATGTCAGGGCGCGCTAGGGGAATAACTGAAGGAGGAAGCTGCCACGTGAGAAGCTGCTCCAGCACCTGCCTTAGACAGGAAGACGGGAAGGTGTTGGCACATGTGGAAGCTTTGGCTTCTTCCCTTAAGCAGGGCAAAGTGTTGCACAGATGTGTCCACCCACACGCTTACTGCCTTTTATCCTACAGTACTAAAAACTAAGATGACTGACCACAGGACATTGTTTAGAAATTATTTCAATGTATCATTTTTGGTCAATGATTTGTGTGAATATATATTTTTAATGGGGTAGACTGTTTCCTAAGCATAGGTTATAGTTTCTGACAACCCTCTCGTTACAAAAATGTGGTCTGTCATTTCTCACCAGCAGGCAGACTTTTAAGCAGTGGAAGCCATCCTCTGCCCTGGAGGAGGGTCTCTGATGAGCTGCTTTTCAGAGTCTGCCCCTTCAGGGAAGGCTGGAGTGGTGGTGATGGCCTGAATGATACTAAAAAGTCCCCTTCATTATGCTCCTCAAATTACTCTACCCCCAGGCTCTGTCACTCCTGTTTCCCTGGGTCCCTGCACTTCATCTGGCATCTGATCAGGCCCTAAAAGAGCCTGGTCTTGCTGAGCCCACAGATAGTGCCACATTGGCACAGGTATGTGGTCTTTTGCTCACAAGGTCTCTTGAGGCCTCCCCTGATGTACCCATATCATATCCCCTGCAGACACCTGATGCACGGTGTGCACATCAAGGCCCTGGCCTCCCATCTCTCAGCCTCAGCCTTCCCCAGACCACAGAGACTTGTTTCCATGTTTTGAACTCCTAAGCCACTGAGGTGGGAATCAGAAATGCTAGGCGCTCAGAGGTCTAACCTCAGGTTGGTTGGAGACAGAGCCTGGAGCTCAACCTGGTCACAGGCAGGAAACACAGGACTTACAGTTGAATAACTATGAGTGCTTCTTAAATCTCCCTCACTAACACTCGATCAGTGTTATTTACTTACATACACTTCACCTTTCCCACTTTGACATGCCCCCCTAAAAAAAAATCTGCTTTGCTGACTTCAAGAAAAGCAAAGACATTCCCGCCAATGGGATTCTTCAGAGCAAATTCCTCCAGAGCCAATTCCTCCAGTACGGAGCCAGCCGAGAAATCAGTGCATGCTGTATACACAAGGAGGAAGGGTCATGGAGGGAACTATGAGACAGGAGAAACTGCAGCAACACAGCGGGGACAGAGAAGAGCCCGGTGGACAGAGCTTGGAAGAGCAAAGTGTTGGCTCAGGCTTGTAGATGCTGGGGGCTGGCTGTGTTGATTACTGAAATGAGTCAAAGTCTTTGCACATTCCTCCCGAGTGTAGAAGGAAATGGACACCCCAAGTCAAGTACCCTCCTGTGGATTATGTGAGCCAAGCACCGGGTGGGGTCGGGGTGGGAGGGAGAGAGGAACACAGGGCAGATCTGGGGCTGACAGATGCAGGTGGCAAAGAGAATGGCACTTAAATGAAAGACAAAGGTAAAATAAGTGCAAGGGAAGGGAAGTTCCAGGGCCAGGACTCAAGATAACTGTGGGAGAATAGTTCATGCTCATTCATTTTCCTTGGAATGGCAATGACATTCTCAGTTCCTCTGAATACCTCCTGCTTAAAACCCAGGGATATCAGAAAGTAAATGTGTGCAATGCTAATGGGTATAATGTATCTGCTAAAGGGCAGCCATGCTCAAATTGTATTTTTTTTTTTAAGAGTTTCCCTCTGTTGCCCTGGCTAAAGTGCTGGGGTGTCATAGCTCACTCCAATCTCAAACTCCTAGGCTCAAGTGATCCTCCTGCCTTATCCTCCCAAGTATCTGGGACTACAGGCATGGGCCACCATGCCTGGCATGTTTTTTCCATTTTTAGTATAGACAGGGTTTTGTTCTTGCTCAGGACGGTCTTGACACGCTGGCTCAAGCAATCCTCCTGCCTTGGCCTCCCAGAGTGCTAGCTAGCTTTATAGGCTTGAGCCACTGTGCCGGGCCTCAGACTGGATTTTTAATCCATCTATATTTTGCTTATAATCCATAATAACAAAAATGTTGAAAGTGAAACGATGTAAAAAGACAGTTGGTGCAGCAATAGTAATAAATATAAGACAAAATAGAGGTTAAAGCAAAACAAAACAGGCCGGGCCTGGTGGCTCACGCCTGTAATCCTAGCGCTTTGGGAAGCCGAGGCAGGTGGATTGCTTGAGGTTAGAGGTTTGAGACCGTCCTGAGCCTGAGTGAGCCAGAGTGAGTCCCCGTCTCTACCAAAAAAAAAAGCCGGGCATTGTGGCGGGTGCCCGTAATCCCTCCCAGCTACTTTAGGAGGCTAAGGGCAAGAGAATCACTAAAGGAAGAAAAGGGAAAAAAAAGAAAATTAAAAAAAAACTTCAAAGTAAGACAAGTGAAAGCCAGTTGAAAGCAAAATTACAAAAACAAAACAAAACAAAACAAAAACACCCCCGCAAGCATTATAGGGACAAAGAGAATCATTACTTAAAGATATTGTACCAGGAAGATATAATAATTACGAATCTGCATGCTTTTAGCAATATAATCTTGAAACACCTGAAGCAAAAATTGACAGAATTATAAGGAGAAATAGAGAAATACACAATTGGAGTAGAAGATTTTATTCATCATTTTTATTAACACAAAGTTTAAGCAGTCAAAAATTAAGAATATAAATTTTTTTTTTTTTTTTTTTGAGACAGAGTCTCACTATGTCGCCCTGGGTAGAGTGCTGTGGCATCACAGCTCACAGCAACCTCAAGGTCTTGGGCTTAAGCGACTCTCTTGCCTCAGCTGGGACTACAGGTCCCCGCCACAACACCCGGCTACTTTTTGGTTCCAGTTGTCATTGTTGTTTGGCAAGTCCAGACTGGATTTGAACCCACCAGCTCCAGTGTATGTGGCAGGCACCCTAGCCACTGAGCTACAGTTGCCAACCCGAATGTAAATTATTTTAACATAATTTATTATTAAGTCTTGATCTGACGGACATGTATAAATCTTGCTCCCCAAACTGGAGAAGACACATTCTTTTTGAGAACACATGGCAAAATATTTACAGAAGTAGATCATAAAGCAAGTCTCAAAAAGGACTAGCAAAATTTTTATATGTTTTGTGACCATAATAAAGTAAAATAAAAATTTAATTTCAAGAAGATAAAATATTTATTTGAGAAACTCCAAGTACTCTTCTAAATGAATTAGAGTTCAAAGAAAAATAATTATGGTTATGAAAGTAGTTAAACGAAATAATAGTGAAAACAATACACATCAAAATTTGTGAATGCAGTGAAAATAGCTTTTATAGGAAAATGTGTAGTTTTAAATACAATGGTTAGAAAATAAGGGCGGCGCCTGTGGCTCATCGAGTAGGGCGCCGGCCCCATATACCAAAGGTTGCGGGTTCAAACCTGGACCGAACTGCAAAACAGAAAAATAGCCAGGCGTTGTGGTGGGCGCCTGTAGTCCCAGGTACTCCGGAGGCTGAGGCAAGAGAATCACCTCAGCCCAGGAGTTAGAGGTTGCTGTGAGCTGTGTGATGCTACAGCACTCTACCAAAGGCAATAAAGTGAGACTGTCTCTACAAAAAAAGAAAGAAGATTGTTAATGACCTACATATTCAATTCACAAAAACAAGAGGACATTCAAAGAAAATATAAAAAGAAGCAAAAATAGGCTCGGCGCCTGTGGCTCAATGGGCTAAGGCGCCAGCCACGTACACCTGAGCTGGCGGGTTCAAATCCAGCCCGGGCCCGCCAAACAACGACGGCTGCAACCAAAAAATGGCTGCAGTGGTGGGTGCCTGTAGTCCCAGCTACTTGGGAGGCGGAGGCAAGAGATTCGCTTGAGCCCAGGAATTGGAGGTTGCTGTGAGCTGTGATGCCACAGCACTCTATCCAGGGTGATAACTGGAGGCTCTGTCTCAAAAAAAAAAAAAAAAAAAAAGTGAGAGAGAGCAAAACAAAAATAAAAGCAAAAATGAATGAATCAGGACACAAAAAATAATTGACAAAACCCAAAGCTGGTTTCTGAGAAGAGTAATATGCCTGACAAACTTAAAAGAAAAAAGAGCAAGATTCATCAAGGAAATGTTGGGTGGGATGGCTCACACCTGTAATCCTAGCATTCTGGGAGGTCAAGGCAGATAGATTACTCAAGCTCAGGAGTTTGAGACCAGCCTGAGCAAGAGTTGAGACCCTGTCTCTACTGAAAATAGAAAAACTAGCTGGGCGTGGCTGAGGCAAGAGGATCACTTTAGCCCAAGAGTTTGAGGTTGCTGTGAGGTATGACACCACAGCACTCTACCCAGGGTGACAGAGTGAGACTCTGTCTCAAACAAACAAGAAAAAAGATTCATCAAGGGAGAAAAAGGAGAAAGAGAGACAGGAGAGCCTTACTAGCAACTAGAGGTATTATTGATATGATAAAACCCTAAGACAATATGATGTCCTTAGTAGGGACAAATCTCCTTCCCCCCTTTGCAGCTGGTATGGCTGTCCATGTTTTATCCATCTTTCTATCTTCAAAGGCTGGCAGCCTGGTACATGGTAGATATTCAGTAGGTTTGCTGTACATATAAAATCAAATCCACTTCTTTTTTTGAGACAGAATCTCACTTTGTCGCCCTCCATAGAATGCCATGGCATCACAGCTCACAGCAACCTCAAACTCTTGGGCTCAAGTGATTCTCTTGCCTCAGCCTCCCAAGTAGCTGGGACTACAAGTGCCCACCACAATACCTGGCTATTTTTAGAGACCAGGTCTTGATCTTGTTCAGGCTGGTCTCAAACCTGTGAGCTCAGGCAATCCACCCGCCTCAGCCTCCCAGAGTGCTAGGATTATAGGCGTGAGTCACCGAGCCCAGCAAAATCCATTTCTTGAGCTGGCAGTCTATGGCCCCAATATTGAAGCAGAATCCAAAAACAGAAATTCTCAGCAGAGAATTGAATGTCATTATTTGTCACTAATGTTAAGACAAGGACTAAAGGTTAGGAACACTTTAAAAATAGTAGGAACAAATAAAAATTATCCTTATAATAATATTCTTCTCATTTACTTTATTGAGATTTGCTAGAATAAGAAAGAGAAAGATGGAATTACATTCTGTGGCGTGGAGGGGGTGTGTGTCTATTGCCTGGGGTACCTAGAGGCCACTGCATCCCACACTTGAGAATCAGCTGCTATGGTTACTGTGGGCAGGAAGCAGGCTGAGAGCCACCCGGTTGATTATGGGAGCCTGTGACCAAGCACCTTCATGGCTAAGAAAGCTGGACTTGCTAGATGTCACATCTAGGCTTTCACAAACATACTCAAGCAGGTCAGTAGCAGGATCGGAACATTGCAATGGAAAAGGGCAAGGCAGACAGATCCAGGACTTAGCCGTCTAGGATTTCCAAAAATGCCACCTTTTCCAGGCACCTAGGCCTGAACCATTCCCTGTGGTTTCAACTCCTATCTTGACTTTGTCCCCTAATGAAAGGTTACCCCTAAGCTGTATCAGTCCTTGCTAACTCAGTGAGAACTGGCGTTTCAGATGCTTTCCTGATGTGAGGATTCTAAGTGGGCGGTTGGGTGGAGTGAGCTGAGGGCACGGGAGCAGGAGGACACAAGGGCACTGGCTGCCCGAGGGGAAAGACAGGGAGGGGAAACTGCCTAATGCAGAGTTTCACCCAGGGCCAGCCCTGAGTGTGCGGTCAGCTAAAGGGACAGCCCACAAGCTGGGACAGGGAGGAACGAGTTCCTGACACCCCAACACAGCTGGAAGCCATGTGGCCTGAGTCAGGGCCAGGAGCACATGCAGACTAGCAATCAGAGGGCGGAGGGACAGACACACACAGCATCTGGCTCTGCAAATAACAGCTTCCAGGGAAACAGCTCCTCACACCAGTGCACCGTGCGAGGGATGCCAGGATGTGAGCTGCTATCGCTCCATCAGCCCCACCTGCCTTGTCAGCAGCGCCCGCCTGCCTGGGAGTCTTTGAAGGCAGAGGCCTGCAATCCCAAAACAATCTAACAAACGTTTGTAAGGCACTGTACAGTGAAGTGGGGCCTTTTAAATGCATTATCTCCTGTGAGCCAACCTCTGGAAAGTATGTATTTAAGACTATTTTTATTTAGCAAAAGCGGAAACTGAGGCTCAGCAAAGACAAGATACAATAAACAAATCTGAGACTTCTAAGTCCAGACTTAGGTAACGATTTATGCCTGTTTTTCAAAATGCAGCCCACGGACCAGCAACATCAGCCCACCCTGGGGTCTTGCTAGAAATGAGGAATCTCAAACCCAGATCTACCTAGTGAATCACAACCTTTATTATAACAAGATCTCCCCCCAAATTCTGATTTTATATGTGCATGAAAGCTTGAGAAGCACTACCTCTCCCATATGGGATCACTCTTCTCCAGCACCTAATGGTCTACCTGGGTCACACACTCTGGGGTCATCTCAGTATTTTCGAGCTGAAGGAACTTCTCGGAAGCTCTTAAGTACTCTATCGTGGGACAAATGATGACACTGACACATTTTCAAAGCAAGTCCCTAGCAGAACTGAGGGGAAAACCAGAATCTCTCTGTTGATGCAAAAGGCTTCCCTTCTCTCTTGCCCGCTTCCTATTTCTTTATGTTTTTATTTTCATTTTTGGTGCTTTACATTTGGGTTTCTGTTTTAAAATTAGGCTTTCTTTGCCAGTTATGCTAATATCAAACTCCCTTGCATTTTCCTGAGCACACCTTAATAGGGAATGAAAATAGTAAGGAAGAGAGAAGCAAAAATGGCCTCTTCTGGAATGTCCTTCTTTTTCAGTCTTTTATTCCCACATGATAGGCAGCTGCAGAAAACCAGCCTCATGTAAAAGATTAGTCCTGGATTATCTGGGACAATCAGTCATTGGGTTGGTTACAAATACACATCAGATGTAATACTGTGTGGACAGATGTACTTATTACCTTAGTAGAGAGATTATCCGCATCTGTGAGGATAAGGCCGCCCTAACAGGGCTCCTGCCGGTCACAAGTGCTGGCTTTGGCACTTTTCTGGTTAGTTTGCTAGTATAGATGGCCAAATGAGATTATTCAGGCCAGTGGTAGATTTCTGAACCCAAATATTCTGGTTTGGCTCTCTTCACTTACAAAGTTAACTTGATACTTGCCAAATCACTGTTTCATTCATGCTCTATGAAGAGGGAAAAAATGCTCCTTTGAGTGTGAACCTACACGTTTTAGCATGTGCACATACACGTAACGTGGCTTTGTTGAGATGAGATAATAGGTTCTCAAACATTCATCCCACAAGTGGTGGGAAATTCAGGGTCCCTCCCAGTATCTTTAGGAATGTTTGGGGATGGGGCTGGGGCTGGGTTTGAGCTTCCCCGAGTCACTTCTGGCTCTAAGTTCCTGCTTCTATGAAATTTTCTCTCTTTCTTATGTCATGCCTCTTGTGAACATTTCCACCCTCCATCTCCATAGACTCAAACATATAATTTAGCCTGCATTCCTTAATTCCTTTTAAACAGCCTTCACCAAGGTCAGTGAAAGTTACTACACGTGGACTACTAAAGATTGGGAAGTAACTCAGGGGCAGTTCTTTGCTGCACAACAGAATATCATAATGTTGATTACTATAATCTTTGTCCTTAAAGTGTTTTCAGTTATCCTGTCTCCCATATTCCCACCATGATGAATTGTCTTCTGTTCGGGCTCTAGCCTCCTACCATGTGGTGACTCCTTCCTCATCCAGTCTGCTTCTAAGCTAACCATCCCTCACCCACAAATTCCTACATTGGTTATCTCTTTCTCTGGGTCAAAACCCATCCCATTCAATGGTCGCCTTTCCCAACCCAGTGGCCCCTCAGAGAATATTTATTCAACAAAGTGCTTCGGGATGACTTTTCATTGAAAACAACAAAGGGCCCTTTCCCATCACATCAACACTTAACTGTTTCAGGGCAAACTAATAGCACATCCATGTCTGTGCAAGCGTGGGTGAGGTATATGCAAGTGTGGATGTGAGACTGTACGTGTGCACATGCTTGGAGGGAAGAACCCAAAGAATTAGGCCAAATGTGATAAGGACAATGTGTGGAGAAGATGTTTAGACTCAGACATTAGGTGGAGGATCCATAGCTGGGAAATCTCACATGCCAGTGTCATGAGGGACCTTCGACAGGATTTCCCACACCCAAACTGCAACTGCTTGAAAATTAAGCATCTAACTGGAAAACATAGACACACAAAAGAAAATAAAGAGACAGAACCACAGGAAACTAGAAAGACAGAAAAAGAATTAGTTGAACAGCAAGTTCCGTGGTCATCTTGGTTCTCAGAGATCTGGGTTATAGAAACTTGCCACAAATGCGGGTGGCAGGGACAAAGTTGGGTAGGACTTTTTACTTCTTAGGTGTGGAAGACCCTGGGGAGAGGGAGCAAGCCTCATTTTCCCCAGAAATGTTTGAGGTCTGAGATTGCCCAAGTATCAAAATGGAGCAAGGGCATGGCCTTGGAGGGCACAGGAGGGTAAGAATGAGCTCCCGAAGCCCACCCTAATTCAAGAGATTTCCAAGCAGAGGACTGTGAGCCCAGCTACTGCTCCAGAGTTAGAAGGGACAGGCTTGTGAGGTGTGAGGGGTGATAGGGTGAGATTCACCAGCCCCTTCTCCCACACTGCTTAGAAGCCTCCACAGGGGAGTGAAGTCACCTGTTTAACACCACAGGGTGATGGCAGGACACCAGCGGAGGTGTGCTGATGGTCCGCCCTATCACCTGTGCAGGCATCATCACAGGCCATTAGGAAGTTTGCACCCTGCCCCTTGTTGTAGGGCAGCACTGGTATGTCCAGGAGAATCCTCCCTCTGCTCACCGCCTCCAGCCCCTCAGGATTCTGACCTGGCTCTAATAGCTGTGGTCCTTCAAGTGCGATGAATTCTTCAGGGAATGAGAAACCTGAGGCTGCATCCCAGCTCATCCCTTACTTCCAAGTGACCTTTGCTAAGTTGCAGAATCACCCGAGTGTCTGTTTCCTTGTTTAGGAAATGGTAGGCATAATGCCTACCTTGTGAGGCTGTTTGGAAGATGAAATGAGATAACGCATGGAAGGCACCCAACTTTGTGTCTGGAGGACAATGGTTGTGGGTATGGCTTTCCTCCTGGGCTGGATCATGCTGTCCAGTGCTCAAGTACTGAGCATTTGAGGGCAGGGACAAAACTTACTCATCTTTGTGCTCTCAATACCTGGCACAGCGCCCAGCATGTCCCAGAGTATCCGATAGATGTGTTGAAATGAACTAAATTTGATGAGTCAGAAGGTCATGGAGAAGGAAGCACCTGCCAGGTTCTATCTGTGACCTTAGAAGGGTGAGAGCTGAGTCCCCACCTCCACCCAGGTCCTATCCAGGTCTCAGTGTTCCTCAGAGCTTCCTCTTCACCTCACTTCTCTCCGGCCAAGGCTCATCCTGAGGGTGCGGCCTGCGGGCACACAGCGTTGACATGCTCTGCCCTTGCCTGGTTGCATTTCCCAACAGCTCCATCTGCCCCCAGAGCTCTGCACACTATTCTGACATCCCCTTCTCCCACCCCACCCTCCTCTCACCTGGTTTCCAGGTAAAGTGTAGGATGCCAATTAAATTTTAATTTCAGACATAGTTATACAAAAAAATGACTTATGGTTTATCTGGAATTTGAACTTGACTGGGCATCCTGTATTTCTACTTGTTCCAAATGGCAACCCTACCCAAGCAGTGTCCTTGAGTAGGACACCATGATCTTCCCCTCCACAATACCTGTCTTCCTGCACTAGGAATACAGAGATGAAAACATCAGACATAGACCCTGCCCTCATGGAGCTTACAATCTGGAGTGAACGGCAAACAGCAAAAGTGAAAATAAAGACATAAATTATTTACGAATTATAATCTGTGCCATTATGAAAATAAACTAGAGGACTGAAATAGAAATAAAAGGAAGGCTGGTTTGGACAGGGCAGTGAGGAGAATCCCTCTGAGATGACACTCAGGCTGGCCTCAAGGATGAGAATGGAGCCTGGCCAGTGGAAAGGGGCATAAGATAATGTCCGGAATCACTCGGGACCTCATAGGCCAAGGTTGTGTCTGATCACACACACAGAGCACACTGAAAGGCTTTGGGAGAAAGGGTGTTATGGCTGAATGCTATTTAAGAGACAACTCTTAGTGCTTCCTGAAGATTGAAACAGAGGAGCCACAAGAGTCCAGGTAGCTTAGGAAAAACAGGGTGACATTGGCCATTGAGAGAAATGGTTGGTAGACTTACAAGAACATTCTGGTAGTGAGATTTGGTGGACTTGATGTTATATGTTGGATGTGAAAGGTAAGTAGGCGTGAGGGAGCACAATCCCCACCCACCAGGAAGATGGAGGTGATCCAGGTGAGACTGGGGGTAACAGGGTGAGAGTCCAGAGTCCTTATCTGGCTCCATTAAGTGCAAAACGTCTGAGAGGCCTCCAGGAGCCATGTTCGTGCAAACTTCTTCTGGGGGTCAGAGCTCAAAGAGGAATAGGGGGCTTGCCACCATATGGAGACCGTGGAAATGTGGGGAGAGTAGAAGGTCAGGACCAAGTCCAAGGAGCACTGGCTTTAGGGTCACTTTGAAGAAGACCTGCCAGGAGGCCTGAGAAGGTGCTGCCAGTGAAGCAGTGAGGAGGGGTGCAGGGGGAGCACCAGCCAAGTCAGCACCATGAAGAGAAGGGGCAGGCGAGGTGGAGGGGTGTCCCTCAGGTTGATGGGACAACTGCAGAGGAGCAGCGGTGTGCGTGGCGACCAGACTGCGGTAGGTTGAAAAGAGAATGGCTGGGGGGTGGGAAGCAGAGGCTGCGAGTGCCCCCTCTCTTGTGAGGAGGGCGGCTATGGAAGGATCAGAGCCATGGGGCTGGCTGGTGTGGGTTTGGGAGAGGGATATCTTTAAAGATGAGAGGGAGAGCAGCTCATGCTGCAGGAAGTGGTCCAGGAGAAGGCGGAGGGAGAAGATGTGAAGGAGAGGGGGATGGCCCTCTCCCTCAGACACCCCCACCCTCTTTCACCCTCCCCATCATAGAAGACGTGCCCCTGCCCTTGGACTGGACTCAGGCCCAGCCTCTCCCCAAGCATAGAGTTGGGGGGATGCCAAGCCCTGGTAGTGGGAGGACCTGCTTTGCTCTGGAAATAGAAAACCAACACTGGTAACTGAGTAACTCCTGGAAAGGGGGACAAAGGCACTGGCAGAGTCTGAAGGAACAAAAATAACCTGTCGCGCTTGGGCAGTGGGGCAGATCGGATGTGGGGTTGTAGCAGCCTGGCCTGCAAGGGCTGGACGGGTCTTCTCAATCTTGCTCAGCCACCGGTCAGGAGCGGGCTCGCGGCAAGCAGAGCATTGCCAAGAAAGGTCAAGCCCTCAGCCCTAGGCCGACAAGTTCCATTTCCTCTGCCTCATCCAACCCCACTGCCTGCTCCAGACTGCAGCTGGGTGCACCACCCAGATGGACAGACAGACAGAGCAGGGCCCCGCTGAGCCAGGCCAGGCAGAGAAGGCTGCTGTCCTCTTCCCTCAACCCCGCTTCCCTCTTCCTCTCTGGTCACACTATTGGCAATCTTTGCTCACCTTCTAGACTCTGGGAGGCCTTGACCGAGTCAGCCTCTCAGTTCCCCCTCTGCTGAGGTCCCAAAGCTTGTGCCACACATCTTCCCTTCTCCCACCACACACAGATGCTGGCTTTCGAACAGCATCTGCTAATGACTGAGTGATTGATTGGGTTCTGAGTGTAAAAGCTGCTGAATGAGGACCCCAGCCTTCTTTTTGGCTTTCCAAGGCCCCACCTCTTGTTCCCCAGGCTCGTAGCTATGATGCCAAGGTCGCAGGAAGGAGAGGCATATCTCCTTACCCAGGTTCAGCCCCCAGGCCTGCCCTCCTCCCCATGGCTTCAGGGGAGGGAGTTGAGCCACTTTCAGCTCTCCTGAGGAGGAAAGGAGGTGAGAGTCACTGACTTGAGAAGTTTCCATGAACTCTGGCCATGAGGGAGGAAGGGGGATCACCAGGAGGGTGGGCCCTAAACAGGGGAGGGAGCAATACCCCCATAAACTTCTCATTGGATCTGCCGTAAACAGACACATGAGACCTGCCCTTAGCAAGATGGGCTGGGCACTGCTTGCTACCATGGGTATTAAAGGAATTAAGAGATGTCTGAAGCAAGCAGGACAGTGGAATCAGTCCTAAGAGGAGATGGCTTACCTGGGGAGGGGACAGCAAAGGACCCCACTGCTCCCAGAACACAAGTGCAGTCTGGGTAGTTGAACCAAGCAGGAATGAGAGGAAAAGAGGGTGTATGGTCCCAGGAAGCGCCAAGTTCCTTCCCCCAGTTGCTGACTCAGTGCCTCCCCCCTCAACCCACACCTCCCTCTCAAGCTGAAGGGAACAAAGACGCCGCAAGTTTCCAGTTATAAAGATTGGGAGGAACAATCAAACACAAAGATCAAGGCTTCAGATTTTCCATGACATTGGTGCAGGGGCGGGGGCACCATGCCTATCTGGCACAGCCCCTATCCCCAGTGCCCTCTGGGAAACAGGAAAAGGCCATCTGGGCATGGGCAGTGCCAGCCTGGACATTAGCATGGCGCCTCCATGAGGCAGGAGGTGTGTGCACTAACAGCCCTGGCTACCTGGGCAGAGACTCCTCAATTCAGGGTTCCGCCCAGCTTTCATATCAGCCAGCCTCAGAGGCCAGGAGCTGGGCAGCAGGGCACCCAGTAGATCCCCAAATTTGCAGAGTTCAGAGGTCAAGAGGTAAGGGGCAGGGAGTCAACAGATAGAGTACAGGAGAAGGTGTAGACTTTGAGTGAGTGCAGTTGCAGTGGTGGTCAGGAGGCAGAGATCTGGAATGTAATTGCAAGAGGTCAAAGGCCAGCTGAGACTGGACTGCCTCCCAAGGTGGGACTGACACCAAAGAGCCAGTCTCCACATCCTCCCAATTCCCCTCACACCCAACTCTCACAGCTTCTGGGAGCCTGGGGAGGTGGGACACAGAGAGGTGAGCCCACCCAGTTTAGTCTGCAATGGTACATCCATGTAACGGAGTACTCTTCAGCTATAGGAGGTGAACTAAATCCATGCATACTAATAGGGAAGATGATCAAGGTGTGTCAGTGTGGGGGAAAATAGACTGAAAATGATATGCAGATTCTGATGTCATTTTGTTAAAAATAAACAAACAAAATATATTCGTGTACATGTATCTAAATAATGCAGATGACTATATTTGAATGTGCTTGAAAGATGTATAGAAAGATAAATGCTAAATTCTTAAAAGGAATTATATCTGAGATAATTTGGGTTGAATGACAGGAGAGAATTTTTGTATTTGAATATTTATAATTAGCACATATAATTAGATAATTAAAAAGAAAAAATGTGAGGGTGGGGAAGGTAGTTCATAACAATCCAAGCATGTAGTCAAATCTGGGCATATACAGGCAGACACGTCAGTACGCACACGTTAGCACACACGTGCAAACGCACATATACACCATGCCCACCAACGAGGGCACACCTGGCAAACCTGGCAACACTTGGGCAGCACCTGGCTCAGGCACACAGCCCCAGTGCTGGGTCTCTGGCATGTGTCGGGCAGGGCCCACGGCTCTGGTCCAGTTCTGTTCTAGGTCAGCCCAGCTCCTCTTGTTCTCCCCACCTCCAATTTATGTTCCCTGTCCCATTCATTTCCTACAGGTACTCAGAAAGCAGGACTTCTTCCAGAAAGTCAGGAGAGCTGACAGTTCCCAGTGGGCAGCACTGGCCTGACTGTGAAAATGGCCTGCCCTACTCTAGGACCCTGCAGAGTCTGTCTCGGCACTGGGGCTGTCCCTGTGCTTCCTGTGCATTCAGGTTTAACCAAGGAGCCACCCCAGGAAATCGACCAATCCAAAATATGATCCTGGTCCTGATGCTTGTTACCTGGCCTAGGACTAGTTATTTAACCTTTCTAAGCCTCAGTTGCCTCACCTGTAAAATGGGAATAATAAGGTTCTTGTGAAACTCAAAGATGATAATATCTAAGAAACTAAAGGCTTTGGAAGACAAACAAGGAAATGATGATCACAAAGTCAGGATACGGTGCCCCAGCGGGTGGAGGGATGGGGCTGTCAGGAAGGACATAGGACTTCTCCCATGCCAGCAACATTCTGTCTTGACCTGAGGGGTAGAAACATGTGTGCCTGACTTATAATTATTTATTAATCTGTACATGTGCATTTAATACATACATGCTACATTTCACAATAAGAGAAGGAAAAAGAAATTGTAAATTTCTCATACTTACTGCAAATGTAAAAGTAGCATCAGGAAATGCAAATTCCTGGCTTCATATCTTCTGCGGAGCCTCTGGGACTCTGAATTTTGCTTGGCTTCCCAGGGAAATGAAAGGGGGTGGAGAACAGGAGAGTGATGGCCCAAGTTAGCTGGGCAGCAGGCAAGGACCAGCTAATAAAGAGATTGCAGTTATAAATTTAGACCAGCGTAGCTCTCCCTGCTGGGAGATGCCTAGGAGGGAGGGGAGATCATCATCCACTCAAAACAGCTCTCCCTTCCCTGTGGCCCCTCGGCACCCTGCACTGCTTCAGACAGCAGGCACATCTTTCCACCCCAACTAGATGGCATTGCCCTCACCCCTGCAAAGCCCCCGAGAACCCCTTTCCACACCAGCTCCCTACCCCATATTCCTCCACAGCAAGGCTCTGTCCTTGGACCTAAGGTCCAGCACTTCGCTGCTCCCCTGGCATCCCCCCAGCTTGTCAGAGGATCCCTGACAAGGACCTCAGCCTTCCCTAGCTCCCCACATCCCCAGCCTCTCCTCCTCACTCCTCCCCACCCTTGGACTTAAAGCAACATTTCACCTGCTTTGCCACCCGCACACAAGACGTCGCCCCTCTGCTCCCACTGACGCCACACTCTCCCCACAGCAAAGGTAGAGAGAGCCCTCAGGAGACCCCAGGCACTGGGCTGCCACAGGAATTTCCATGTGGGCTTAGCCAAGGCACAGCCCGGTGGCTGCTGATTTCTTCCTCCCTGACTTACTCCCTGTCTCCTTCTGACTCGGCTTCTGTTCAACTCTGTGATTTAGCTTCACTCCCATCCCTTGACTTTCTGTAGATCTCTGTCTCCACCATCCTCCCAGCCAACACAGGGGCAGCAGGAACCTCCGTCTGGTGCAGGGCGGCCTCTGGGCCTTGGGTCCTGGCTGTCATCCTGCACCGCCTGGCCGGCTCAGGAGGCCTCCTCACCCCCACCACGGGAGGCAGCTGAGGTGAAGAGACTGAGGGCCTCCATGCAGGACAAGGCAGAAAGGGAAGAGGAAGCTGATGAAACCTGGGATGTGGGGGGACACAGAGTGGAAAGGACGTAAAAGTGGTGAAAAACAGGGTCTTGGGGCAAATAAAGGTGGATTGCAGGGATAGGTTCTGATGTTAGGAACTTCTTTCCGTCTCTAACCTCAGTTCTTCCTGCTGCAGAATTAGCTTTTTCCCATGTTTATTCCTGCATCCTCAGAATTCATGCAGGACATAGTGTGAAAGCAAGCATGAGGGGTGCTTGTGAGGGACAGAGAGTCTCTCCCTGGCCCGTGAAGCCATTAGATTGTTCCCTCCCCATAGCCAACCACCTGATAGCTCCTTAGTGCTTGGCATGGTCCAGAGACCAAACTATGGGTAGTAGTAGCTCCAAGGTGTTTAGACAATCTTCCTTTCACAAGTTTATTTATTATTCTTTTCCCACCTCTCCACCCCTTCCCCACCAGCTGCTTAAAATATTTTTCAAACAGAAAAATCCAACCACAGCTGGAAACCAACCCTAAAGTTAGTCCGGAACGTGGGAGCTGCCAGGGAAAATTGCTGGGGCTCAGGCAGGGCTGTGGGAGGAAGGGCCTCAGCCGTGGAGGCCGGCTTGTTCTGCAGGGTCCTCCCAGGGGCACATGGGTGTGGAGAGGGCACAAGAGCCCATCCAGGCTCCACAAACCATCCATAGGATGTACTCTGTGCCAGGCCCTGCACAGGGGCTGTGGGGGACAAAAACTGGCTAAAGTAAAAGAGACTGACCCCAATCCCAAGAAGTCATAGACTTAATGAGGAGGTGAGGCATGAACACAGACACCCATGACCACAGAGCATGCATTACAGAGTGCTCCCTTCATATAGGGTCTTGGCCTCAGTAATTTACATGCAGCAACTCATTTAAAACCCTCACCAACCCTGTAAAAAAGGTACTGTTATCATCCCCATCTTTCTTTTTTTTTTTTGAGACAGAGCCTCAAGCTGTCACCCTGGGTAGAGTGCCGTGGCATCACAGCTCACAGCAACCTCCAATTCCTGGGCTCAAGCGAGTCTCTTGCCTCCGCCTCCCAAGGAGCTGGGACTACAGGTGCCCG
>CAUYRH010089317.1:0-27390 GCA_963574655.1 Perodicticus potto | reverse complement strand
TTATATTGTTTAAAAACTTTTTTTTTTTTTTTGAGACAGAGCCTCAAGCTGTCACCCTGGATAGAGTGCTGTGGCACCACAGCTCACAGCAACCTCCAATTCCTGGGCTCAAGCGAGTCTCTTGCCTCTGCCTCCCAAGTAGTTAGGACTGCAGGCGCCCGCCACAACGCTCAGCCATTTTTTGGTTGCAGCCGTCATTGTTTTTCGGCGGGCCGGGCTGGATTCGAACCCGCCAGCTCAGGTGTACATGGCTGGCGCCTTAGCCCGCTGAGCCACAGGCGCTGAGCCAAAACTTTTTTCTAATAAACTTATTTTAGAATATTTTACAGAAAAGTGCAGATGGTACAGAGAGCCCTGGGGCCCCAAGCCCAGTTTCCCATCGTGGGGACGTCTTGCATTATTTGGTGCATTTGCTGTGACTGGTGAGCTGGTCTCCATACGTTATTTACTCAGCGT
The DNA here is from genome assembly GCA_963574655.1 of Perodicticus potto. Lineage (NCBI taxonomy): Eukaryota > Metazoa > Chordata > Mammalia > Primates > Lorisidae > Perodicticus > Perodicticus potto. The sequence goes on along the minus strand of CAUYRH010089317.1, from coordinate 26,934 downwards.
CCCTTAGTTTTCTCTGATCTCCTTTTTCTGTCCCAGTGTACCATCCAGGATCCCATGTGACACTGAGTCTCATGTGTCCTCAGCTTCTCCTGGTTGTGAGCGTTTCTGAGACTCTCCTTGTTTGGGGACCTTGAGGGTACCGGGGAGGTGTTTTCCCCCGGGCTCTGTCTGGTGTTTTCCTCAGGCTGGGTTCATGGGGTTTTGGATAAAGTGCTTTTTAATCCCATCATGTCCAGGGTCCATGTGTCAGCACAACCCTCCCTGATGATGGTGGCCACGGGTCCCCAGCTGTGGTGTCTGTCAGGCGTCTTCACTGTCAGTGACCCTCCCCCTCACACTGTCCTCCTGGAAGTCACTATGTGCGTCCCTCACTTTGGAGTGGCCGTGCTCCCCCTGCCTGCGGGGTGTGTCAAACATGGTCACTTGACATTCTTCTGCAGAGATTGGTCTGTGCTCCCTGCTTATTTGTTACTTAATCGTGTGCGTCACTGTGCCTCACAGGTGTTTGTCTTGTACTCTGGGCTGTGACACGGCACCAGTGATCCGGCTGTGACCCCTGGTCCCTGGATACCTCCATCAGTGTTCTTTTTTGTGTTGCTGTTTTTTGATCACTTCCTTTCTGACACCACAAGGTACCCCAATCTTACCCTGTGTATTTCCTGGCCGTCCCCGTAATCAGCTATTTCTGAGAGGAGCTGGGCCTCCTTTGCAGAAGACTGGAGTTGGGAGCTGAGGTCTGGGTGCTGGGTGTGCTCCTTGCTCCTGGGGACACTGATCTCTTTCCAGCACAAAGCTGACCATGTCATGTCACTTGCTGGCTGAGACTCGTGTTTTCCCCTGGCCTCATTCATTCCACCGATTGTGTATTTTCTGTGCATCTGTGCACCTGCTCTGTATGCTGCAGGTGGGGGAGTGAGTTGGCAGAACTCCTTCGGAAAACTGTGTGCGCTTCACACAGACACACCCAGGGAGGGGAGCAGCCGCACACAGCCGGGAGCCGCTGGGCTGTCCCATAGATCATAAACCATTTCACGGAACGCCTATGTTGGACACAGTCACTGTGGAACAGGGTAGACCAAGACAGAACAAGACCTTCCGTAATCCCATCTGCACACTGACAAAAACACAAAACACCATCCTCACCCAGGTGACTGGACTCCCCCAGTCCTGGGTAACGTGAGTCTCAGTGGTTCCTTTGCCAGTCACAGCTCTGGTCACCATTCTATCTGCCTTCTTTTAGGAGTCATCACAATGCCCATCACCAGCTTCCCCCACCTCCTGACAGCAGTGAGGTCTTGTACCTCAAACCCTTGAGACTTATGAAGATCTCCTGCCTTAATCTCAAGCCTGTCATCTGTCCTTTCAAATGTCCTCCTGCTGGGGCACCCAGGTTCCCTGGTGTGTGTCCTGTTGCAATGCGCAATAAGCCAACTTGTTCAGCCACGGGCTGTCCCAGCTGGTCTTCAGCTGGGGGGCATTGGCACCTGTACCTGAGCAGTTGTGTCCCTCGGTGCAGATCCAACAAAACACATACACCTGCACCCAGAGACACAAGCAGGAGTGTCCACATGGCCTCACGTGTAACAGCCAGAGGCTGGGGCCGTGCCCAGCGACTCTACTGTTGAGTGTGCAGGTCAATCCCTGTCTGTTCTGAGCAAGGCCCTTGTGTATGGGGTGGATGGCAGGTCCCCTGTGTATGGGGTGGATGGCAGGGCCCCTGTGTGGGGGTGGAGGGCGGGGCCTCTGTGTGGAGGGTGGACGGCAGGGCCCCTGTGTGGAGGGTGGACGGCAGGGCCCATGTAATGGTGGGGTCGACGGTAGGGCCCCTGTGTGTATGGGTGGATGGCAGGGCCCCTGTGTGTGGAGTGGACGGCAGGGCCCCTGTGTGTGGGGTGGACGGCAGGGCCCGTGTAGTGGTGGAGTCGCCAGCAGGGCCCCTGTGTGTGGGGTGGATGGCAGGGCCCCTGTGTGGTGGGATGGACGGCAGGGCCCCTGTGTGTGAGGTGGATGGCAGGGCCCATGTACTGGTGGGGTCGCTAGTAGGGCCCCTGTGTGGGGGGTGGACGGCAGGGCCCCTGTGTGGTGGGTGGACGGCAGGGCCCGTGTAGTGGTGGGGTCAACGGTAGGGCCCCTGTGTGTATGGGTGGATGGCAGGGCCCCTGTGTGGGGGGTGGATGGCAGGGCCCCTGTGGGGGGGGGGTGGACGGCAGAGCCCCTGTCCCCAGGCTTCTGGCCTTTTTACAGTGGCCCCCTTTTCTCACTGCTCCCATGGGGCCCTCATTCCTGCTTCTGAGCCCTCGTGACACTTGCCTGTGATCCTGCCTCCCACCCCAGTCTCCACATCCTGCCTGCTTCAGGCCCCAAATCCTGACTTCTAGAAAGTGTCTCCAGGCCCAGGGCAGGTGCCTCCTCCACCCCCAATGTGGTGACTGTGGGGCCTGTGGACCATCTCGTTGCCACAGACAAGGGGGCAGCACCCAGACAGGCTGGAGTCCAGAAGGGACTGGGGAAGTGCTATCCGAGGTGCCGTTGAGCAGAGTCCTGGACTGGGGCTGAGCCTCGAGCTGTGGTTGTTGATGTGACATTGTACCAGGAGCTCCAAGGGGCGAGAGGTGGGCATTGGGTGGTGTCCCTGTGCAGCTGTGGAGAGGGCAGGCGGTAAGCTCCGTCTCCCTTCTAGGAAGTCCTGCTCTCATGTCCTTGTTGCCCTACAGTTCTTTCCTGCAACTTACCTGAAACCCATGACAGTCAGGATTTGGCCCTGACCCAGAGCCATCTACAGAGGGTCCCCATGCACTGGGCCCATAGCCCAGCCCCCAGCCCTGCCTGCCCTCTGTTGTGGCAGGGTCCGACTCTTGGTGCCCCTCCCTGGCGTTCCTCCTCATGCCCTGGACTCCGTCCTGCTGTGCGCCTTCCCCTTCTCACTATGCTCACACTCTGGTGATCTCACAGTTCAAATACCACCTTCTGCCAACGAGTCCCAAATTTATATCTTCACCCGGGACCTAACGCCCACATCCCAGACTTCTCTGTCCTGCTCTGATGTGACGTTGCCACTCATATGCCTCAAATTCAGCCTGTTCAACATCAGGTCCTGCCCTCCGCCCTGCAGACCCCTACAGATCCAGGTGCGTGGGGCAAGCCTTGGCCTTGCGGGGCCTCTCTTGCCCTCTTGGCCCCCAGGGACGTCCTTTTGGTACTACTTGTCCTGCCCCTGCTTCTGTGCACCCAGGTCACTGTTTCTGCCCTGGCCCTGGCTGGGCTTCCTCAGGTTGTCCTTGTATCCCTGTGCAGTGTCAAGAGTGGCCCTATCTCCAGTCCTTCTACCTGCTCGGCACCTGCACAGGCTGCCTGTGACCTTGCGTGGCCTTGCTGCCTCTCCCACCCCCACTGTGGGTGGCAGGATTCTCTGCCCCTCCTTGAAGGAGCTCAAAGAGCCCCCCAGCCTCCCTCTGCTGACTCACAGGAATATGCAGTGGGGGGCAGGAGCAGCTCTGTCATCTGAGCTGGGCCATGCTGGCTGAGGGGAGGTGACGTTGCTCTGGGCTGGAGTGGGGGAGGGAGCGTTCTCGCTGGCAAGAATTGCCCTGGCCTGGGAGTGGCTCACGGCTCTCTGGGCAGGGTGGTCACTGGGCCCTGGGTCAGCACTAAGGCCAGTTCTAAGGCCAATTGTGAGGCTGGGGTGTTGAGATGGCCAAGCCAGCGGTGCCACCGCAGGTCACCAACACCAGGCCACGTCCCCTGTCGGGCTGCCCCTGCCTGGCGCTGGCACTGGTGTCATGGTGTGTGCTGTGCTCCCTGTTTTCCCGAGCTGTGCTGTTTGCTGTCCTCTGCTCACCCGCTTCCCCGAATGGCCCATTGCACAAGTAGGGTTTTATCTCTGCCTCACTCTCGTGTCCTGCACCAGGGGCTCTATGTGGGTGAGGGAGGGGAGAGGCGCCTGGAGGATCTCCAGGCAGTGGACAGTGGCCTCTGGTGCTGCTTCCAGATAGCAGAAGGTTGTCAGTGTGAGTCCTCCCTTCCTCCTCTCCCCCGAAGAGCCTCAGGGCAGCAGTGCCCGGTCTGGGAGAGAGGGAGCCTCGGCGCAAAGGCCCCGACAGTGAGGTCATTCAGCTGAGTTGGGGCCACAGGCCCCTTGGTTCCTGGGGCTTCTGGAAAGCTGCGCTCTGTCGGCTGTGCTCCAGTGGCAGATGGGATGGGCCCAGCATTGGGCACCCGACACGAGGCAGACCCTGCTTTACCCTGGCTGACCACCCTGCCCCATCCAAAGGGTGTGTTCTGTTTGCATCATCAGGAGCAACGGTGAAGGCTGGCTATTACTTGGAGAAATTCAGAGAAATCTCAGCTTTAGAAGAGTCAAGGCAGGGAGTGGTGCTGGCTGGCACTGGGTGGCTGCCTGGGCAGTGCAGAAGGAGACCTCTGAGCTGGTGGCAGCTTCCTTCAGGCAAGCGTGATAGGTGGTCTCAGCTGCCGTGGGCATGATTGTCACCTGAGTCCTTCCTTTGAGAGGGTTGGAAACTCCTGGGCTCTGAAACTCACGTCCAACAGGAGCTGAAGATCTGGCTTGATAACCAGGCGCTTCGTGTCCGGGGCTGGCGAGACCTGTGATCTGGCTGGGGTCCTTGGAAAGCTGAGCCCCACCCTCTCATGGGGACATACTTGTCTTCAGGTCCCATGAGTGCAGCTGTGAGTGAAGGAATCCCAGGGGTCAGTGTTCTGCACCCACACGGGTGTGTCCATTGGGCCCCAGGCAGTGGAATCTTAAGAGATCTTTAACAAAATGAGCTCACTCTCCTTTTAATTAAAAAAAAAAAAGCAGCACTCCAGGGAACACAAACTAGCTTATCTGAGCTTGAGTTAATTGGAAAGTTCAGAACCTCTCCCTTAATCACACTTGCCCTCCAGTAGCTTCTTCTCTGATGGAGCAGTTGCTGTCCTCAGCACTGTGAGCCGCCTCGGCCGGGGCTTCTTATCAGAAAGACGCTGAGAGATGATTTGTTGTACCCCAATGCTAGTGGAATTATAGAGAATTACGCCAGCTCAGGCTTTACAGAGTGAGCACCAATGACATGGAAGCAGGTTCTGAGTCAGTTGGTGCCTCTGCCACCTGCTTCCCTTGGGGCCCCTTGGTGGATGGCCCCACATGGGGTGGCTGTAGGTGGGGTGGCCCTGGATGGAGTGGCCCCTGGTGGATGGCCCTGCGTGGGGTGGCCCAGATGGGTGGCCCTGCATGGTATGACCTGGGTGGCGTGGCTCCAGGTGGGTGTTCCCTGGTGGGTGGCTCTAAGTGGGGTGGCCTTGTGAACAGCTTTGGATCCTCAGGCTAGTACTTAGTACCATTTAGACTTTTTTTGATTGGTATTTTCATTATTATATCATTTTCTATTTTTTAACTTTTTACCCTTTATCTTTAAATAGGAAGTACATCTTTTATAAATATCATGTAGTAGAATCTTGCTTTTGACAAATCCAGTCTGAAAATGTTTGCTTTATAATTGGAATGTTAAGCCATCCACTTTAATGGAATTATTCATGTGGTTTGCTTTATGTTTAAACTTGCTTTATCTTCTGTTTCCCACCTATTGACGGTTTCTCATTGGTCTCCCTAAGCCTCTTGAGGGCAGCACAGTTCTGCTCCGTCAGCACCACAGGTGGGTGCACTGGTGTCATTGCTGGTCTCTGGGGTGGTAGAAAAGGCCCAGTGGTCAGCTCAGTACTGGTGGTGTTGCACGTCCTCGGTCCCAAGGGCCTGGTGGGGGTGACCTTGCTGCCTACCAGGCCTGCGCCCTCCTTGGGCGCAGACCCTGTCAACATAGGTGCACTGATGGGTGGTTTCTGGGCTCGGGTTTGGGATGTTCACTCTTTACGCTGTGTCCCTGGGGCACATGATGCTCCTTTCAGGTGGACAGCAGTGGCCGGAGGCTGTGGGTACTGCTGGAGGCCTTAGCAGCACATTCTGGAATCAGGGTATCTGTGGCTATGCGGGAGTCTCTGTGCTCCTGTGGGCTTCTGCCGCCTCCACTTCCACTGACAGCCGGGGATCTGCTCCCCTCTGCTCTGTTGGGACCCTGGATGCTGAGTGGGGAGGGGCCAGGCTGGGGGGTGCTCCCTGCAGGGCGTAGAATGGGGAGCCACAGCCAGCTGTGGGGGTGGACAGGGATGTGAAGTGGGCAGAGGATCGTGGAGAGAGCAGGGGCCAGAGGGGAGGCAGGAAGGGGGACAAGAGAGTGTTTGTTGCATAGGCATAGTCATGGCAGAGTGCTGGGGTGATCTCCAGGACCTCTGTCCCCTCCTGCTCCCCCTTCCAATGGGGTGGCCCATGTCCCAGAGAGGGTGTCTGTGGCCCCTCCCGTGGCTGCATGCTGAGGAAGGCCACTACCCGTGCTTCCAACCTTAGCACCCTGGAGCCCCAGTGTCTCCTGCTCACGCCTTTACAGCCTCTTTGCTTAGACGCAAGGTGGCTGGTCCTGTCCGTGTTGCCATCCTTGAAGCCAGCTGTGCCTTGGTTGCCCCCACCATGGTGACTATGCCCCTGCCCCTGTCCCTGGGCCTGTACCTGAGCTGCGTCATACCCCACCCCACCCCACTACCTGGGCCTTGCTGCCAAGGGACGGTGTCCTCGCTGATGGCCCTTCCTGGACAGAGCCCTTGAGCCAGAGAACTCAGCTGGCCCAGCCCCCTCTGACCAGCTGAGTTACCAGGTGCACGTCCTATGCCCCAAGGGCATTGCTGTTTTCCTTCTGTTGGGTAATAAACAGGATACAGCTGGCAGCTCCTCAGAAGAGCACCTGCTGAGACCTTAAACTGATGGCCCCTGGCCTCACCAGGTAAGCTGAGTGCTCAGATATCTCTTGGTGGAGCTTTCCTAACAGTACACTGACTCTGTCCTGTCCTCAAGTAGGGGCTTCAGTGTGCCTGTGGGGGAGCCGTGGCCCTCGGGTTCAGGACAGGGGCACCCAGTGCCTCTCAGCAGCCACAAAGCTGCATGGCAGGAACCAACAAGGAGCATGTTGGAGAGGACATGGCTTCATTACAGCGACCACTCCTGACACCTGGGGGAAGGTGATGGGCCGGCTGTGTGGCCCGGGAGGGGAAGCATGAGAGCCAGGGTGGACGGCTGCACCAAACCAGTCCGGGTGGTGCCGAGAGCATCAGGCCTGTCAGGCTCTGTGCGGGGTATTTTAAGCGCGGCCCCACTTTCCAAGCCAGTGTGGCTGGCTGGAGTGTTACACAATTTAGCACACATGTACACCACCCCCAGAGCGTGGGGACGCTGTGTCTGCCCAGCTGGTAGCTCCAGGCCGGGTCCAGAAGAAGGCTTGCTCCCTTCCCCACACAGACGGCTGGATAGAGTGCTGTGGCATCACAGCTCACAGCAACCTCCAATTTCCAATTCCCGGGCTCAAGCGAGTCTCCTGCCTCTGCCTCCCAAGTACCTGGGACTACAGGCGCCCGCCACAACGCCCGGGCCATTTTTTGGTTGCAGCCGTCATTGTTTTTCGGCGGGCTGGGCTGGATTCGAACCCGCCAGCTCAGGTGTACGTGGCTGGCGCCTTAGCCCGTTGAGCCACAGGCGCCGAGCCTTTCTTTTTCTTTTTTTTTTTTTTTAAAGGCATTCGTTTTAAGCTTGAAAAACATTGGTCCAGCCCCCCTTTAGATGTCATCTGGCAAAATGGAATCCTTTTACCGGACAGGAAAGGGTCTGATGAAGTAAATTAGGAGAACCTGGGGGCTATCTATTTTCATATTGTATTTGGCAGGCTTTCATTTTTAATAAACAGAGAAGAAAATAGAAAAGGCCCATAGTCCCCATCCAGATAACCCCTGTTGTGTACAAAAGTAATTCACGTGCAAGGTTCAAATGCTGGAGTGATCCTGAGAGACAGAAGGTGGGCAGGGTGAGAAGGTGCCTCCATCTGCCCACTTGCGAGGGTCTTTACCCACGCGTGTGCTGTCACCGGCTGTCCCTAGTTTGCACGAAAGGGTCTCCGCACACAGAGTGATCTGGACAAGACTCTACACCACCTCCCTGGGATGTTTTCTTATTAGAACATTGCTCTGCCCTGCTGATATCGTCACAAAATCTCATTCTGTGGCTCTGACGTGGCACCCGACCATACCACGCCCCAGGACGGACACCGGCATTTCGGGGCCTTTGGCTTTTCAAGTATAAGCTGTGCATGTCGCTGCCCATAGGCCATGATGAGTTTCTGAGTTGTCCCCTGTGGACACACCCAGTGTTGGGTGGCACCTTGTCTGGTGGTGGCTTTTTCTTCTAGAAGGTTTGGGCCACCTACACACCTACCCGTGGTAAGTCAGGGTGTCCTTGGCATTTTGACTCTCCTTTCACCATCGGAAAGGAGGAGGCACTGTCTGAATGGCCCTACAGCCTTGGTGGCCCTCTTCTTATTTCTCACTAGTTTGTCTAGGTTCACTATAATTTAAGAAAATTAGCCCCAGGGCAGCGCCTGTGGCTCAGTGAGTAGGACAGCGGCCCCATATACCGAGGGTGGCGGATTCAAACCCAGTCCCAGCCAAACTGCGACAAAAAAATAGCTGGGTGTTGTGACGGGTGACTAGCTACTATGGAGGCTGAGGCAGGAGATCACCTAAGCCCAGGAGTTGGAGGTTGCTGTGAGCTGTGTGACACCACGGCACTCTACCCAGGGCAACAAGTGAGACTCTGTCTCTTAAAAAAAAAAGAAAGAAAGAAAATTAGCCCCTGGTTTGTCATGTTTATTGCAAATACCTTCTCTCAGTTTGTAGTATTTTTGCTTTTTTAAATGTGTCCTTTTTCTTTATAGTGAAGTCTTACGATTTTACATGATTAAATTTATCCATATGATCAGGAGTCCTTTCCCTTGTGGGTTGTGGGGTTTGCTTCCTCCTTGGAAAGTCCTCTTTTGCTGCAGATACAAATAAACTCACCACCCATTTTTTTTCCTAGAACTCTGTGGATTCACTGTGTGAATGTGCATCTTTGCTGTGTTGGAATTTCCTGCCTCGTAGGGAGTGAGGAGGGTCGAGGCTCAGCTTTTCCCCTCCGTGTTGCAGTTTGACACACCTGCTTTTCTCATGCTAAGCCCCACGTGTTGGTTCTCCTTCTAGACCCCACCAGGTGGTGGTGGACCTGCCGGTACTGTTCTCTAGCCAACTACATGTGTTGCAGCACCTCCTTAGAGAGGCAGTTGAGAACCAAGTCAGAGGGTAATCTGTCCTATCAAGACCACTCCCACCTTGCCCTGGAGGGGACCTAGGAGGATTTCAGAAGCTCTGCTTTGCAGCTGGAGCCTTCTGCCTTCTCCGGGACAAATGCATGGGATTGTATTGTGATATAGGGAGGTGAAGAGGGACCCTGGTCTCAGGCTTGCCCTGGACTGCTGGGGCTGTGATGCAGGAGAGCACCAGGGAAGGGTGTGGTGGGCCTGGGTGGGAGACCAGTACCTGCAGCCTGAAGGCAGGGGAACAGATAGGAGTGTCTGATGTGTGTGTGTGTGCGCATTTGTGTCCATGCATGCATTTGTGTACAAGCGTGTACATGTGTGCATTTGTGTGTACATGCATGTGTGTGTGTGCAGGAACTAGGGGGAGAAACCCTGCTTCCTCCAGAGCTTGGGTCCAGGCCAGCAGGTAACCCATGTGCTCAGCTCTTGTCAGCTCCTTGCTGCTGTCCACTGGGCACAGAGCTGTGGCTGCAATCTCTGGCTGGGCTTGGCCAACTCTACAGGCACCTGAATTTGCCCCTGGAAGAAGGAAGCTGCTCAGGTGGACAGGAAAGGTCCCTGAGTGTGGACCCAGCTGCCTGCCCCCACCCTGGCCTGGCCGCCTCCTGGTAGGAGCAGTGGGTGGGGCTGAAGTCAGCTCTGTGGCCATCTCTGTGCCTTGGGAGGCCCAGGAGCTGGTGTCGCCCTGCCTCCCTCTCCAGCGGTTTCAGGAAAGCCACGTCGACCCTTATCCCATCATGAAGTGTTTTTTTATATCCTGGCCAAGACTCTCATCCTGGAAACCTCAAACTCAAGCACCCGCAGGAAGGCAGACTCCTCTGGCACTGCTCAGTTCTTCTGACATTTATTTTTGGAAACATAAAAGAGAACAGAGTCTTATGCTCTGCCTAGAAATAATACCGTTCCTTAATTCTATTCAGTTGGTCAAAAATAAGCATACCCCATTTCCAGGGTGACAGTCCAACCTCTTGAGCTAGGAGGGGTGAAGGGGGAGGCTGGGCTGGGGAGGCCTGAGGGGGCTGGGCCTGCATTTGCCTGATGTGAGCCTGGCCCAGACCTTGAGGAAGCCGCCCTGGGCCGCCAGAGGCGTCCCGTGCTCCAGGTGTGTTTGGTGGGGGCTCCCCTTGGCACCGCAGACACAGGACTGCATCTCCACACCTTGTCCTGGTTCAGGGTGACCCATTGTTCTTGTGCTGTGGACCTCTCAGGTCTGCAGATGCCTGGAGGCCTGTGCTCCCCGACACAGCTGGTCCCCAAACTGCTCGCCTGGCAGCATCTCATGACTCTCCTAAAAAGTCACATTTTTGTTTCTTTCTTTGAAAAATTCATTTCCTGCTGCCTTCATGCTGTTTTCTAGCTGCATATCCACCTTCTGATTTCCTGTGGGATGGAAAATCAGTGACCAGAATGCTGCTCATCAAAAACCTCACATCCACTGAGCATGGAGAAGCTGAGGGTGTAGGCGCCGCGTCCCTGTGCACCTCCCGGCTGTCTCGAAGGCTTCCCCACCTGGTGGGCCTTCGTCTTCCTCCTCCTCACCTGGGGGGAGGCCGCAGGCCAGCAAGGGGGCTGGGATTCTCTGGGCAGATGGGATTTTCCTGTAAACTCTCCTTTCCACACAAGGGTTGACGTGTCTTTGCTTTCTCACAGAGATGCGGGGCGGGGGAGGGAAGAGGGGAGGAAACACTGAGTTGCTGAGGAGGCTTTGCTGAAGGCTGGTGCTCCTCTAACAGGAGGGGCATTCGGGGGCACTTGTATGGGAATCGAGAATCCATCCAGCCCAACAGAAGAAGGTGTGGAAGCCTGGGCCTAGATCCTCCTCCACCCGTGAGGTCTTGGTGAGGATGAGCAGCTGCAGCTGCGCTGGGTGGCCATGCCGCACTCAACCGCACTCAGATTGTACTGTGTGCATCGCGTCCTCGAAGGAAACTCATCGGGGAAGAGGAGTCAGAAGTACAAGCATGGACACTGAGCTGGATGTTACTGGGATAAAGTCATGGGGCACTGCAGGCCGTCCTGATGCTCAGACCCCAGGAAAGGGACCCCACCCTGTTGTCCATCCATGGTACTAAGTCCACATGTTTCCAAGACCTGGCCTGGACATGGCTTCCCTTGGGGCAGACGGAGCGTGTCCACCACCCTGGAACCCTGTCCCCTTGCCTGAACCTCACCCTTGTTGCTGGACTTACTGCACCCCCTGTAGGCTCTGCTTCCCCCACCTGCCACCACCAATGGACATGGGCCTGGTTGGAGGCTTGTGGATGTCAGACCTGCCGTGATCATTGTTGGGGCAGAGGCCTGCGAAGGCGTGGGTTGGAGCTGGGGCAGGACGGAGGGGTGGGCAGGGAGCTCCAGGTCTGTGCCCACCTGCGGAGCTTCCTTTGGCATGTCCAGGAAGGCATGGTGGTTTGCTTAGCCCTCAGGGACGTCAGGTGCACACTTGGTGGCCCTGTTGTATTGTGGTGCTCTGTACTGAGTTCAGGGCTGTGGGAGCAGATTTCCTGGGCGGCCCATCGTGGCTATCACCTCTGAGGGCCAGTGGCCTCCCTCTCTGGGGCTGGGACATCCTCCAGGAAGTGGAAGAACAAGACCGACTTGAGGTTCTCTCAACCTCACATAGCCGTCTTCCCTGATGGGGAGGAGGCTTGCTGGCCTGCCCGTGTTGGCCTGGGCGGCAAGCAGCTGTGAATTGGAGGCTCCCATTATCTGCCAGATTTCTCCTAAAGACAGAGAATGCCAGAGGGATCAAGCGGCCGGGGACCCAGCCCTCAGGGCTCCTATCTGGGCAAGGGGCAGGAGCCCCATTAAGGCCCAAGCCCCATTATGTTTCCAAGACTTGGGTAAATGTCAGAATGGTGATACGGAAAAAAAGAAAAGAATGGCGGTACGGACTTCACAGCCGGGTAAGGGTTTTGTCAATGCTCATTTCCTGCAAAACAACCGTGCGATTTGTTAATCTTCAAATATGGACTTTCCATCAAAAGTATATGCAGATTTTTGTGCAGAGAAGTCTGAAATAAAACGGCACACTTACCATGAGATGGAATTTAAAATAGCAACTTTCCTTCACAGTCAGGCATTGCTTCTGTGTATCCACGGTTGGGTTCGGAGCAGCGTTTCACTAGGATGCCACGTTACCATCGCGTGAGCCCGGCTCGGGGCTCGCCATCAGCGCTTTCTAGCCCCTGGATAACAGGAGTCATCCCCTCTGCCCGTTCCAGCCTGGCAGCCACTGTTCTATCCTGTGTCCTGTGCGGTGACACGCAGGTGTCTGCACATCCCCTTTGTAGGTCCCATTTCCAGACTGGACACTGCACAGAGGCTCCATTCATCTTATGAACCTTTAGATGCACCACATGCCTCTAGCAACTCAGAGATCTTAAAACACACGTGAACAGAGCCCAGTGTCTTGTCAGGAGTGGCCCTGGAGTGACAAGCACAGCTGACAGGACAGGAGTGGCCAGTGTGCCGCGGGCTTCCGTGCGCCAACCGTCCTCGCTCACTCTCCTCGTTTCCTTCATAGGCTGTGTCGAGCACGCAGGGCCGGGCTCGGTGCTGTGTGACGGTTTGCTCAGCCCCTTGGATGGCACCTGCGGTCACCACGCCTGATCTGCCGGGGCCTAAGCCAGCACCCAGTGGCCTTTCAGGATGACCAATGTCCTCTCTTGGCTGGAGGCTGCTCCCTAGTTGGGGTCTTGTAATGGACATGAAATACCACCAGATCCTCCTTCGAATGACTTATTTGGAAGCCATCAGGAGGCTCAGTGGAGAGTGACTGGTTTCTGGTGAGGTTTGAAACATATACAGGGGATTAGCTGACAATAAATACCCAAGTGGGAAATGAGGAAGAATTGATGAGGGCCAGAATGGGGTGGGCAGGCAAAGTCTTGGTGAAACAGTGACATGGAGGGAAGGAAAGAAAGAGCCCACGGAGCAAACGGGGCAGCCACTGGGATCCCGGCAGAGGCACTGGGGCTGGTGCAAAGGCTCAGGGTGGCGGTGCTGGAGTCCCCGAGAGGGGGGAGGGCCGGTGCCAGCGGGTCTGGGCCCTGGCTGGCATGCTGGACCCCACACTAGGACACCGGCTGTCCTGAGAGTAAGGGGAGCCTTTGAGCACACAGGGCATGATTCAGGTCCCTTTCGAAAGGCTGACTCTGGAAGGCGTCAGTGGAGCCTGGGGCAGGAGACTGGGGGGCTCGGCATGGCCCGTTATTTCCTGGCGGATTGGACGTGGGGTGAGAGGTGGAGAGAAGTCAAACGTGGTGCCTGGGCTTCTGGCCAGAGCCGCTGGAGTAGCTGCCCTTGGCTGTGGCTGTGGGTTGGGTGGGAGAGACCAGGAGCTGGTGGCTCCCATTCGGGCTGTAGACACTGTGTGTGTTTGCTCAGGCTGTCTGTGGGACAGACATTTCTTCTCTCTCAGCTCTGGAGGAGGGAAGGTGCTGGCAGGGCCGAATTCTCCTGAGGCCTCTCCTTGGGCTGTGGACACAGTTGGTGCGGAGTTGTCTCTCTGCTTGTCTGTGTCCTCATCTTTCCTCGTAGGGACGCCATCCATCCACATGGCCTTATTTTATCTTAGCCACCTTCTTAAAGATCTTACGAGGGTTGGGTGCGGTGGCTCATGCCTTTCAGCCTAGCACTTTGGGAGGCTGAGGTGGGAGGAGTGTCAAAGGCCAGGAATTCAAGACCAGCCTGGACAACATCACAGGACCCTATCTACAAAAAATGAAAAACATTAGCCAGGCCTGATGGCTGTGCCTGTAGTTCCAGGTACTGGGAAGGTGGAGGCAGGAGGATCGCTGGAGCCCAGGAGTTCAAGGCTGCAGTGAGCTGTGTCCAAATCACTGTGCTCCAACCTGAGCCATACAGCCGGTCCATGTCTCACAAAAAAAGAATTTTGGGGGGCAGCATTGAGGCCCATGAGTGATGATGAGGCTGTGGTCTGTGCAGCATTGCAGGTGGGTCCAGGCCATTGCCTGGGACTGGAAAGGGCTGTGGCGCTGGCCAGCGCTCCACAGACCCACCAGGCCTGCATGTGCACAGCCGCTGTGGGGAGTGCAGAGTGCAGATGGCAGGACCCCCTCCAGAAGTGCTGGTTCAGGAGGTGCGGGGTGTGGGGGGCACGGGCCTGGAGCAGGGGCTCTCAGGTCTCTCTGACATGGTTGGACCAGAGTAGGGAAACACTGCCATGGTCTGGGGGCTGGATGAGTGGCTGCAGGCCTTGCCTTGAGGACACCCCCAGCTCTCCCAGCCTGGCAGGGCTTCGCAGCTGCTCTCAGACGTGTGGCTGCACCCTCCCTCCCAGCGCCGTGTGGGCTGAGATCTGGCTGGCCAGTGACGGAAGGCACCTCTATATGTGAGGCCTGTGGGCCGGCAGGGGCTGGGTGTGGGTCCCCTAGGTGCCTAGGAGGCAGGGTATTGTTCGCACTGGTCGGGGGACACGCAGCTGGGGGCTCCCCAGAATGGCCTGGCCTCTGTTCTGTATCTCTGGGTTGTCTCTGCTGCTCTTGCCCAGCTCTTCCCGGGCTGCTGGTTCTCTCCCTGTGAGTGCCAAGGGCCGGGACCTATCTCCAGGACCCCCTGCCTTACAGAGGGCCACGTGGAGGCTACTGCTGGACAGCAGGGCTTAGGGTTCCCACCCGTGGGCTGTGGGCCAGTCCAGACCGCCGGAGGACCCAGCTACAGAGCTACCATGTCCCCATCTGTAAAATAGAGCCATAGCAGCTGCATCTCCGGGCTGCTTTGGGAGCCATCTTCCCACTAAGGAGGACCCATCCTGGCAGCGGCTTAGGACCCCCTCCCTCGGGACAGAACTGCTCTGATTGGTGGGAGGCGAGGCCCTGCCCTATCAGCCCTCCCTACAGTCCCTCGTCTGGGTGGGGGGCTGCCTCTTGGTCCTGCCTCTGTCCTGGGTGTAGGTGGCCACTGCTGTGAGGAGAGCCACTCACTGTGGCCCCAGAGGGAGCAGCACTGAGTCCAAGGGTGACAAGTGTAGTGATTAGTGGGGTGATAGGTGGGCTTGCTGTGTCCCCTGCTGGTTACAGACTGGGGAAGAGGGAGGGCTCCCCCAGGTGAGTCCATGCACAAGCAGCACCAGCCAGTGGGCTCGCTGGTTCTTATCTGGAGGCACCAGGCACTGGGCCTGATCACAGAAAGAGGCTGTGCATGAGTGCCCTGGGGCTGCCGGGACACAGACCAGCATCTGGGCTTGTTTAGTGTTTGGGTTGTGGCCCAGAGTCCCCGGGGGACCCAAGGTGTCAGGGCCATGTTTTCTCCAGAGGCTACAAGGGATGAATTGTTCTTGCCTCTTCTAGCTTCTTGGGGGCCCCTTCCTCCCCCCTCAGCCAGCGACTCAGCATCTGGCTTTGGTCGTCACGTCACCTTCCCTGGGAGTGGCATCTTCCTCTGCCTCCCGTTTCTGAGGACAGCTATGATCACACTTTGGGCCACCTGGATAATACAGGACAATCTCCCCTTCTCTGCCAAGTCCATTTTGCCACATAAGGTGACACATTCACAGGTTCCAGGGTCTGGAGCCTGATCATCTAGCTGACCACAGGCCATGTAGGGCAGGCTCTCCAAGGCCCTCCCGCTCACATGGGTGCTGCCCCCAATCACTTGCTGGGTCAAGGGGCCTGTGACTTGAGGGGTCACTGTTCCCAGACCCGCAGCAGTCTGAGGGATCAGTGTATAAACACCTGGGGGTTCTCAGGAGGCCATGGGACCAGTCAGGTGAGGGAGCCCTCAGGGAGTCCGGGCCTAGGGGGTCACCCACCTCTGCAAAGTGAGGCAGGTTCCGAATGCTCCCAGGTGGAGTGTGGAAGCAGCCTGTGCTCTGATTGTTGGCCAACATATAGGAGTGAGACTGTCTGCTCGTCGTCAGCAGGGAGAGCTTCATGTGTTTGGGGACAGATCAGTCCATCAGCCAGCCGAGGCCCAGCAGGCAGCCCAGGGAGGAGGCAGCAGCTCTGAGCAGAGCAGTGGTAGTGACACATGGCTGTGGCGCCTGCCTCCTCACGCTCTCCCCGGCCCTCCCTCTGCTGGTAGCTGGCGGCTACCACCCAAGTGCTGAGGGCAGCAGCATCTCCGTGCTGCCCCCTGCCCCCCGGCTCAGGAGTTGAAGGGATCCCTGTGTGGGTTCCCTGCCCCAGGCAGGATATGCCTCTCAGATTAGCCCAGGTGCACAATGAGCCCACATGAAGAGACCCTCGGCAAGACTCTGTGCCCCACCTTTGTGTGTGCACACCCCACAAGCACACAGAGACACGCACACACACGTGTGCACACAGACACATGCACCAAGCACACAGAGACACGCACACACACATGTGCACACAGACTCATGCACGCACAGACACAGAGCTGCCTACCCCATGGGCACCTGTATGTATCCACATGTACATGAACACACACAGATGGGCACAGAGCTACCCCCACAGGCCCATGCACACACAGGTGTGATCTGAGGTAAATCAAAGGCTCAGAATAAGAGTGAACTCTGTGCTGGCCTGGGCACCTTACTTCTAAAGGGAGCGGGTCCCTGCTGTACCTGCTTCATTCTGCCCACACGGAGCCCAGGCCACGTGCATCACAGGCTGTGTTGGGGAGCCTGGGTGTGCGCTGGAGGGGGTTGCTCAGGCTGCCGTGTGGCAGGCTGGCCTGGTGTTGGCAGCCCCACGGCAGTAGTGCAGGGGCCTGAGCTCCCAGTGCTCAGGAACGAGCAGCAGAGATGGCTGCAGCCCCTCGTTGCTTGTCCCACCGCCCCCACCCACTCACTGACCCCGAGGCTGAGTCAGAGTCTCCTGGTCTGACCCCTGGATTACTGGCTGACCCCCCCTCTGGTGCCCCTGCCCCCACAGTCGCATCTGGCTGACTCGCCTCCCGGGCCCTCTCTGGCACCCCCTGCTAGCTCTCCCTGTACCCACCGCAGTTCAGCCCCTTGCTTTTGGCTAGTTTCACCTTTTACCTGGGCACAGGGGGCAGAAGCTTGTCCTGGGGACCAGGTTCAGATCTTGCTGGTGCTGTCTGGTGGCTGTGGCCCCGAGCAGGTCACCTTTTCTCCCTGAGTCTCAGTCACCTGGTATCAGAAGTAAACATCTTTTTCCTGATGTACTGATTAGACACTTGACACTCTTCCTCTGTAAAATATCTGTGAGGTGTATTTTCTGTATTTCTGCTGAACTATGATTGAAGCCAAGGGCGCGGATCTGAGTCCGGCTGAGGTGCAGAACATTGCCATCCTTCTGGAAAGTTCCCTGTTCTGGGCAGCCCCCTCCATCCCCAGAGGCAGACACTGATGCTGTTTCGGTCACCGTGGTTAGAGTTGCCTGCTCTTAGCTTACATAACAGGAATCTCTCAGGATTTGCTCTTTTGAATCTGGCTGCTTCATTCAACGTGCTGTTCTAGAGATTCTTTCATGGTATTTCCTATTAGTAGTTTGTTCCTTTTTAAAAAAACCACTGAGTAGATGTCCATTGTACGAATATAACATGATTTCCTTATTTATTCTCCTGTCGGTGGACGTTGGGTGGTTTCCAGCATTTGGCTGTCAGGAATAAAGTTGTAGAGAATGCCCCTGTGCAGAGATCTGTTTTGTTTCTTGTGGGTAAATATCTGGGAACGGGACTGCTGGGTTGTGGACCAAGTGCATGTTTAACTTCCTAAGAAACTGCCAAAGAGCTTTCCTGGGTGGCCGTGCCGTGGTCACCAGTGCTCGTGAGTGTTGTTCTCACTGGCTGTTCTAGGGGCAGCAGGACCGTGCTGGCTTTAACTGTGTTTCTTTGGTGACGCCACTGTGCAGCTCTCATCTGCTATCTGGCCTTTGTGTATCTTCCTTTGCCAAGTGTATGTCCAGGCCTTTTGTCTATTTTTAATTGGCTATTTGCCATTTTATTATTGATTTGTAGGAGTTTTTGTTTGTTTTTTAATATACTCTGGCTGCCTGTGACTGATTCCAAGAGACTTCCATGAGAAGAGGTTGCTCTGGCCAGGAGCTGGGCAGTTGGAGGGCACAGCTGGCCCTTCGCAGGGCTGGGGGGTCTGACCTTGCATCTCAGTGCCACTGTCCTTGTTGGCTGCTCAGTCCAGGAGGCTCCCCTGAGTGCAGTGAGGGTTGCACAGCTCCTCTGGCTGAGTTCTGCCCCCCTGACCTGGTGGACATGTCCCCTGTAAAGACAGCAGCCCTGGCCTGGCTCTTATCAGACACGTGTGCTCGGGGGCTATTGTTGGGGGGCGGGTCCCAGGCCAGCAGAGCTGCGCTGCCTGCCACTCCGCCCAGGCTGTCCCTGCCCATGGCAGCTCCCAGCGCCTCTCTGCTGCTGTGATGCAGCCACGGGCCATGCCGTGCCGCTGTCCTCCATCCTTTTGTGAAACTAGGCTGAGTATAAGGAATACACAGGTTTGATGGGTGGGGCTTGAATTTTTATGAATTTAATGTAGTTTAATGTCTTTGCTAAAGTAAAAGAGTCAGAATAAAGTATCTTAACTATTCACATGACCTTTTTTTTAACCTCTTCTATCAAGACAAATGCCCACCCATCAGCTTGGGAGGGATGACACTTCTACCTGTCTGGTGACCCCACCATGCTGGCTTTGGGGTGACAGTAGGTCCCATGAATGTCTAGCCTGGAGTTGCCTGATGGTTCTGGGTGTCTGAGCACTGAAGGGGGCAGGGGTGTGAGCTGGAGGGCAGGGCCACCCTCCAGAGCTGGCTGGACTTCGCACACACGTGCACCTGGGCCATGTTTGCTCCCGCTAGTGTCGAGGCACCGGAACAGCCAGGAGTGTGGGGGCTGGGCTGCCCCCTTTTCTTTGTGATAGTTTAGGAAATAGCTCTTCTGCCCAGACGGTGGTTGGGGCTATAGGCCATTGCCATGGGGTGATGGTCTGTCCTCTCACCCAAGACCTGTTATTGACTGCACGCAGCCAGGGACCCCGTTCCAGGGCGCCTATCTGGCTCTGCTGCAGCCTGACCCTGGCCAGGGGTGGGGAGAGTGGGCACCTCATTCTCCCCCCAAAGATTCTCCCTGAGAGGAGCTGTGGCCAAGGTCAGGTTCTCAGCCCCCTCAGCCAGCCTGCAGGCGTCCGCCTTCCCCAGAGCCTGAACTGAGAGGTGGCAGAACTGTGTGAGCTGACAGGATTGAGGGGTATCCTCGGGCTTGTGCCAGGCCTTGGCTGCATCGGAAGGCCTCAGGCACCATTGTGGTGTTTAGGCTGGACTTCAGTGGGGCCTTTTTTCTCCCCTGCTTGCCCCACACTACCCCCTTCATGCGGCTGATACTGGTCCCCTGAGCCCTGCAAAGGTGGGGCCCTTGGGTCCAGGGCCTCGCTACCAGGAAAGCGTGGTTTCACACTAGTCTCTGATGGCACCCACTGCTGGGGTGGGCCCCAGCAGAGAAGAGACCCTCAGGATGACATGGTCCCCAGGTGAGGGGCTGTAGAGCAGGCCCTCGTGGCAACGTCTAGGACTGGCCAGTGGGAGCCGGTGTCCTGGGAGGGCAGCCATGTGTCTGGTAAAAGAGTGTGGGGGCTTCTGGGTTCCCCATCATACAGGAGTTGGTGGAGGTGGAGGGATGGCTGCCTGCCCCTCCCATGTGACTGGTCTTACCTATGACTTGTCCTCATCCAGCAGTGAGGCGCCATTGTCCTGACCCATGATCAAGCTCTGGGGGCAGCTTTGGGGTGTCTGCCTATGGCTGAGGCTGCTAGGGGCCAGTTGCCGGGTCTGAACAGGGGGCCTGAGGCTGTGTCCTATGGCTGAGAGGTTATTTCTGAGGATGGCTGTGACGCAGGCTCCCAAGCCTTGTGACTCCCTCCAGGGTTTTTCCTGGACTTTTTCCCCTTGAACCAAACTTAATGCAGTTTGTGTTTGTGATGTGATGAGCCGTGCTCTGCCCTTGGTCTGGAGCCCACGTTGAAGACTCACCAGTTACACGAAACAGTGGCAACCCCCTGCTGAGAGAAACCTGGGGCGGACTGAGGCTGGTCATGATGGCTGCCACCCAGTAGGGGCTGTGCTCCAGAAAGCCTGTGGTTGGCACTTCCCAGGGGGCCCCAGATGGGAGGAGGCACTTTCCTCCTGCCCTGGGCAAGGAGGCTGCAGTGGGGATAGGAGGTGAAGGGTGGCATTTACTTCAAGCAGTGCTGTAGCCAAGTTGGTGGCCTTTCCAGGCCCTCTAGGTTTGGGAGGCTTTGGGGGTGTGGGTCTTGCTGTGCCCCGCTGTGGAGCACAGCGAGACCCACACCTGGAGTTCAGGTGAGCAAGGGGCCTCTCCAGGCCTTGGGCATAGGTCAGTTTATGCACACACACAAACGTGCACACATGTCCTTATGGAACACACGTACACGTACAGATGTGCATACATGAAAGTACACACATGTGGCACCAGTGCACACACAGCAGTGCACAAATGTAGATACATTTGCACAAACAAGGGTGCAGTGCTAACATATACCTATGCATACACACGTGTACATGTGGTGTACCCCACACCCTGGAGCTAAGGGTGCCTTCCAGAGTCCCCCTGCCCTCTGCAGTGAGCACCCTCTGTCTGCCTAGCCCCCCGTGCCTCATGGGCTTTCTGGACCTCCCTGGAGACGCACTCCAGCTCCATGTCCTTTGGGACCTGCTCCAGGCCTCCTCCTCCAGGAAGCCTTCTTTGACTCTCTGGCCCTCACTCCCTGGCACTGTCTAGTGTCCATCCTATTTCCCACCCTATTGTACCCCACCCCATTTCCCCTCTGGTGCCTCTGAGCGGAGGCTGGTGGGCACACTGGGAATCCAGTGTCATGTGGAGATGCAGGTCGGTGGCCCTCGTGCATTTTGGAGAGTAGTGTGGGCGCTGTCCTGATTTATAAGGATGTCTCCTCATGAGTAGGGCAATGCCTCCAAATTTACATTTTGAAAAGAGGCCCTCAGAGCAATTAGTCTTCAAATAGCAATGGTTTTCTTCTGGGCTGAAACACATAAGGATGGGTTTGGGAGGCAGTGGTGTTGCCGATTACCCACAGCTGCCAAGCTCTGCCTTGGCATGTGGCAGGGACAGGTCAGCTTTGCCTGGTGAGGGTATTGTGCGACCCACCTTGCCAGGTGAAACGGGCCCAGAGGCCCAGCAGCCTGCCCCAGAAGGCTTGGGCAAGAGGACCCCAGGCTGGATGTCAGTGGCACAGGGGGTGCTGCACAGAAACCCCCCTGGAGCAGAGTCCAGCTTGCACCCCCCAGAGCTGTCCCATTTTCTTACCCTCCCATGGTCTCCATGCACAGGTGAGGGGCTGAGTGATGCCCCGAGGGGGTCCACGCCCTGTCTCGGAGCCTGGAGTCACCTCACGTGGCAGGGTACTGTGCAGATGTGACCTGGATTGTCTGGGTGGTCTCTAAATGTAATCACAGCCATCCTCAGGGTCTGGTTGGAGGACGTGCCCGAGGGGAGTGGGGAAGGGATGTGAAGCCAGCCCCCTGCTGGCTTCGTGGACAGAGGAAGAGCCCGGGAACCAAGGGAGCCACAGCTTCTAGAAGATGGAACAGGCAAGCGACAGTCTCCCCTAGAGCCCTGAACTGGACCCGGCCCCACTGCCTCGGTCCTTCTGTGCGGGTACCGTTCTCGAGGTTGGGGAGTCCGGGATCAAGGCCCCAGCAGATTCCGTGTCTGCTGAGGACCAGCTTCTGGGTTCACAGTGGCCATCTTCTCACTGTGTCCTCACTTGGTGGAAGGGGCAGAGGAGCTCCCTGGGATTCTGAGACAAGGTACTGATCTCATTGATGAGGGGAGACAGAGCCTCAAGCTGTCACCCTGGATAGAGTGCCGTAGCATCACAGCTCGCAGCAACCTCCAATTCCTGGGCTCAAGTGATTCTCCTGCCTTCGCCTCCTAAGTAGCTAGGACTATAGGCGCCCACAACAATGCCCGGCTATTTTTTGATTGCAGCCGTCATTGTTGTTTGGTGGGCCCGGGCTGGATTTGAACCCGCCAGCTCAGGTGTACGTGGCTGGTGCCTTAGCTACTTGAACCACAGGCGCTGAGCCCCGGTTTGGGATTTCAACACTGGATGTTGGGAGGACACAGTCATTTAGCCATTGCACCTACCAGCGCCCTGATTTCAGTCTGATGGAACCCACGTTTCCCAACTTTGAACCCCGGAACTGGGAGACACATTGATGCTCTTCTTAGCCACCAAGTCTGTGGTTGTTTGTCATAGGTGCCACAGGAAATGAGCACAGGAGGGACTTAGTGGGGATGCCCAGAGTGCGTGTTCGTGGCAGCAGAGCTGGGAGCAGCCAGCGCACAGTGGAAGCTGTAGAAGGCAGCATGCCCAGGACAGAGCCTGAGCCCACAGGGGAGAAGCGGGCCCAGCACACACTGACGTGGAGAACTTGCCCCACGAAGTTGGGGCCGGGGTGTGCGGGTGCTCTGGGTCTGTTGCATCTGTCCTTGTGCTGCGTAGGGGTTCCCAAGGGCCACTTCTGTGTCCTCGTTGCTGTCCATGTGTGTCACTGTCTCACTGCCCTTTCACAGATGGTGGGAGGAGGTGGGGGGGTGCAGCGTGTGGCAATCCCCAGTTGCTGCAGCCTACTGGGGAAAAGCTGTGTGCTGCCTGGAAGAAGCCACCATGGCTCTTCTGTCCCCAGGCCTGAGGTTGGATGGGAAGAGCCCTCAGGCTGGCTCACTGCCCACCCTGTGCAGCTTTCACACGGTGCCCTGTGCTGGGCTCAAGATGGGGACTTCTGAGGAGCCCAAGTGGGGTTTCTTGGGCCACGCTGGGTGTGGGGGGCCCTTGAGCGGGCTTGATGGCTTCAAGTTCAGCAGCCGCTGGGTTAGGGATGGGGGTGGTCTTCACAACTTTCGGGGCCATCCAGGTTGCTGGTTTGGGAACCAGGGCTGGGGCCGGGTCTGAGGGATGGTAGGAGAGGTTGGGGCGCTGCGGGGCGGGTGGCTCAGCTGGAGTCCGGGTCAGGCTCTTACCTGTGCGTGCAGGGAACTGCCTGGGGTCACCCTAGTGATGCTCACAGAGCATGAGGGTGTCTGTGTGTGAGGTACGGGGTGTTGTGTGTGTGCAAGTGGGTGTGTGGTGTGTGAGCCTGCGGGAGTGCTGTGTGCACACGTGTGAGCACGAGCTGGTGTGTATGAACATGTGTGAGTGTTTATGTGCAGGTGAGCACCTGTGCGTGAGTATGAGCACGCATGTGGTGGGTGCTGTCCGTGTGATCCGTGTGGGCTCTGTGTGTTGCCATAGTAACTTGCTGAGCACCAGAAGACCCTATTGCATTAGGAACATGGGCTCTTCAGTGTGGCGAGTCCCCGGGGGCCAGTGCATCACGGGGAGGTGGTTGGCCCATAGGGGCGGATGGGGGGCCAGGCATTGCAGATGTGGGGCTGTGCAGGACCCCATGTGTCTGAGGTCTGCAGCTCTCCCCTTGTCACCTGGGCAGGCACAGATCGATGTCACACTGGTCGATGCCCTGGGAGGGTTGGCCCAGCATCTGTGGTTGTTGGTCTGGGCACCTCCGCCAGCCACATCTGTCCCAGGAACCAGTGATCAGTGTTGGGCTGTGTCATCCTTCCCAGGCTGCCTCAGAGACACCTGGGCTGGTCTGTCTTCTGTCACTCAGAGGCTGTCCCCTGAGCTGCAGAGACTGAGTTGGCCCCCAGGAAGGACCCAGGGACTCTGGCTGGGTGTGATGGCCACTCAGACCCCAAGTGAGCTGTGATCCCACAGCCCAAAGTGGGAAGGAGGCCATGGCCAGGTATGTTCTGAGCAGGAGGGCTCCGTGGTGGGGAGGCAGTGTGGGATGTGACCCATGACTCTGCTGTGCCCAATCCCTCGGGCACAGAAAGCAGGAGGGCTCCGATGTGACCGATTACCCCGCTGTGCCTGATACCACAGACAGGGAATGGGTCACCAGGGTGCCCAGCCCAGTAGGGCTGTGAGGGTTGCTCCTGGGATCCTGAGGAGGTGATAGCTGGGCAGCTTTGCTCCGGCTGTGATCTGGGCCACCCCTAGGCCCCTCCACAGGCCTGTGGGTGGAGGTTGTAGGGTACCTCAACCCTGAAGTCTCTCCGTCCCAGCTGGGGGGCCCCTGTGTAGCACTGGGAGTTGGCTCTGCCCAGGACCCCAGGAAGGCCCTACTGAACCATGAGCCCTGCTTGTGTGCTGTGGAGTGAATGCTTTTTTAATTTTTTGTAGAGACAGAGACTTACTTTATCGCTCTTGGTAGAGTGCTGTGGCGTCACGCAGCTCACAGCAACCTCCAACTCCTGGGCTTAGACGATTCTCTTGCCTCAGCCTCCTGAGTAGCTGGGACCACAGGTGCCCACTACAATGCCCGGCTATTTTTCTGTTTTGCAGTTCGGCTGAGGTCGGGTTTGAACCCGCCACCTTCAGTATGTGGGGCTGGTGCCCTACTCGATAAGCCACAGGCACTGCCCGGAGTGAATGCTTTTAATTGAAGTGAATATTTTTTAACCATTAGCATTTTTAGGATAGAATTCCTTCACAGATAAACAGCTTTTTTCAGCCTCAGGTCAGGGTGTGAGGTTTCGTGTTGCAGAACAGGCCACTGTGCTAGGCCTGCAGGTGTGTGGCCTCCTAGAAAGGGCAGTAGGGGGACACGTGTGTCCAGAGGCAGTGAGTGGCCCCTTTCAAGGATCTGCCTGGACATCTTGGTGTCCAGGTCCCCTGGAGGACTGGCCTAAGTAGGCTGCACCTGCCCCCTGCCCTGCCCTCCAGGTGAGAGCCCATCTGCTCACATCCTGAGGACAGCAAGGTGCCCCGCCCCTGGCAGGGGCTTCCCTGGCTATGTCTGGGCCCTCCCTTTTAGAAAAAGGGAGGCTGGAGGGCGTCTGCACATGGATGACAGTTCTGGGGAAGGCGTTTCTGAGTTTGTGCCAGTGCTAATGGGTGTGAAGATGGGATTTGTGCTCCTGCTGCTGGCAGACATGGCACAGCCTCCCCACTGACTGAGGGGACAGGCAGCCGCCCCTTTTCTAGGTCAGAGCAGGGTGGCTTCCCTGAGCGGAGGCGTTGGGGCTGCTCCTCAGGAGCTCCGGGGACTGTGCGGCCGGGGCTGTCCCACAGCAGCTGAGCAGGAGGGGAGTAACATGGTGCTGGCATGTCTTTCCCACAGGACACCAGGGGCTGACAAAGCCCTCCTGCAGTCTTCCCCAAGGATGCCAGGCCCCCTTGCTATAGCAGGGCGTGGGCTTTGGGCAGGGCTAGCTGGACCTTGGCTTCCTTGGTGCTGCAGGCTGCGTGGCAGACATGGTTTCCCTGTGGGCTACACGTGACAGCTGTGGAAGCTGAGAATTCACACACAGGTGCACAAGAGCCCCCAGCTCCAGCCTCAGGTCCAGGCCTGACACCTGTTTTGCTAGGTCTCGAGAGCATCCTCAGGGCCACTTATGGGTCCCCCGGGGCAGGGCCTTAGCTCTGGTCCCCTCCTGGTGTCTGAAGAGGGTCCTGGAGGGTGATGGGCTTGGTGGGCGTGGTGATGTCAGGCCTGGCTTCCTGTCATTGGCTCACAGGTGTGACTCTGCTGCCTCTCCTCACCGCCCTGCCTTGGAGCACCCCGCCTGCCACTCTAGCCCCACAGTAAGCCTCATGCCCTCTGATTTTTGGGAAGCCTCCCCGCCTGCACCTCTTCCTGTTAGCCTCATGTTTCTTCTTATCCCCTTATTATCTAGCGCGCCTAGGTCCACCCCATCTTCCTGACCCTAAAAGCCCATGGATAACCAGTGCCTGGCCTGAGGGCCTTGGCTGTCCAGTAGTCACTCTGTCCTCTGTGGGCCTGGCCTTGAGCAGCTGGACCACTCTGGGTGGCCTGGGCTCAGGCATCTCTGCCCACAGTGCACAGGGCAGGGGGAGCTGCTATGGGGTGGTCCCGGTGGTCCAGGCGGGCTGAGCCGCAGCCAGCCTGTAGATGCTGCATTGATCTGGTGGTCGCCCTAATCAGTAATTTATGAAGGTTCCTGCGTTGTCTAAGGTTGGCAGTAGTAAGCACCGGGCACAATCCAGATGGTTTAGATGGGACAGGACCAGGCTAACAGTGGCAGTCTGGGGAGTTGCCACTGAACATGTTTTATGGGCGGAAGCTTTTACTGTGAGGACATTGCCCCAGGGTCCAGCTTGGGGGGATAGGTACCTGGCTCCGGGCACCTTCCTGGGCAGGAGGACAAGATTGTTCTGGACCGGAGGGGCCTAGAGGCCTCAGCGCTGCCCTGACACTTCTCAGCTGTGTCTGCTCTGTGGAAAAGGAAGAGACCTCTGCTCCTGAGATTGAGCCTGGGCACAGGGTATGTCCTGGGTGTGACGTCAGGCTGCTGTCCCCATGGCCTACGTGGGCAGCTCATCCTGGGCATTCAGGTGACTGCCGGGGATGCAAGAAGCTTATGGGGGTGATGGCTGGCTGCAGCTCCCTGACCACAGGGTCTGCACACCTGCCCTGATGGGGTAGGTGGCCAGAGAGTCCTTGCAGACTTGTGACACTTGGCCAAGGCATGACCTTGAAGCATCGAGCTCCCTTAGGACAGAGGAGTCTGGGCACAGGCCACCGCCCACTTCCCTGCTCTTGGCTTTTTTTTTTTTTTTTTTTATTGTTGGGGATTCATTGAGGGTACAAGAAACCATGTTATACTAGTTGCATTTGTTGGGTAAAGTCCCTCTTACAATCGAGTTTTGCCCCCAAAAGGTGTGGCACACACCAAGGCCCCAAGACCCCAC
>CAUYRH010089315.1:0-19026 GCA_963574655.1 Perodicticus potto | reverse complement strand
GCAACAGAGGTAGCTTTACAATCCAGTATGTTTATATTCTGCAGTATATAAATTCAGATTGGAGGATTTAAAATTCACAAAAAGCATACAGCTTTCTAGCCGGGCATTGTGACGGGCACCTGTAGTCCCAGCTACTCAGGAGGCTGAGGCAAGAGAATCACCTAAGCCCAGGAGTTGGAGGTTGCTGTGAGCTGTGTGACGCCACGGCACTCTACTGAGGGCGATAAAGTGAGACTCTGTCTCTACAAAAAAAAAAAGCATACAGCTTTCATTACTAATTATTTAAGCTGTATACTATAGCTGTATTAATTTTAAAATCTAGTTTATTTGGTAATATTTAATTCAGAACATGTAGAACGTAGTTTATTTTATATAAAATTTTTCTTTTTTATACACACCTGACATAAATATCATCACAGGAAAAAAGGCTTTTGGATTAATTGTCAGAAATTGCTTGATATCTTTCTGAAAAAGGAAATGAAGTACTTACTAATTTAATAAAGGAAGATTTTATGAATATGACATTCAGTGGAGTTTGGAGGGGGTGTTTGGCTTTTAAACAAAGATTCATTTATTTTTTAGACAGTTCTGTCGCTGAGACTGGAATGCAGTTGTGTGATCACAGCTCATGAAGACAAACTCTTGGGCTGAAGCCATCCTCCAACTCAGCCTCCTTCGTATCTGGGACTACAGTTGTGACACTGTGCCTGGCTATTTTTTTTTTTTTTTTTTTTTTTTGGTAGAAATGGAGGTCTCCCTATATTCCCTAAGCTGGGCTGGAGCACGTGGGTTGCTTCAACCTCTCGGATATCATGAACAGTGCTGCTATGAACACAGGTGTGCAAACATCTCTTCAAGGTCCTGCTTTCAGTTTGGGGAGTATAAGTGGGACTGTCCTATCATAGTCCTATTTTTAACATTTTGAGGAACACTACACTCTTTTCCATATTGACTGCACCATTTTACAGTCACACCTGGGGTGCACAAGAGTTTCAGTTTTAAAGTGGTGTGTTTTTTAACTTGCATTTATTTGATGGCTAATGATGTTGAATACTTGTTCACATATTTCTTGCTCACTTAGATCTCCATTTTTATAAGGGGTCTGTTCTCCCTTTTGTCAATTTTTCTAATTGAAGCATTAGAAGCATTTTTTTTTTTACATTCTAGATATGAGCTCTGCATTGGTTATTTTTGTTCCAAATATCTTCTCTCCTACTCTATGGTTTCCTGACTTGGACTCACCAGGTTTTCCATTGCCCAGGGCGGGAGGGCCCAGAAAGCTGGCTGGTCCGAACACGGACTCCCGCCCTCCTCATCTGCAGTCTCTTCCTGCTGGAGCGATGGGGCCACAGGGGTGGAGGTGGCTGGTGCTGACTCTGCTTCATCTATTTAGGCATCTTGGCAGGAGCAATGACCGCTGGAGTTCAACGTTTTGACACAGCACATATGTAAAGTCACTTTTTTAGGTTTAAAATGTGTGTATTCACTTATCTACCAGGTATTCAAGGAAAATAGTGTAAAAATGTGTATGACCTGATCGTCCTCAAAGAAGAGGAAGTGTGCTTGACACAGACCTATACACATACATCAAAGAAAAAGGGAGAAAAGAAGGAAGGGAGGAGGGAATAGAGAGAGGGAGAGAGGAAAAGAGAAGGAAGGAAATGTCATGTGAACACAACACTCAAGAGAACTAAAGGGCTGATACAAACCCTGACATTTGGGGATACTTCATATACATTATGACCTTAAAGTTCGTCATAAACATGACGAATACGATCATGAGGCCTGTGTACTGGAGCAATACTATTTATATATCAAATCTTCCACATACCAAGTCAGCACGAGAGGTTCGATGGCTCATCAGGGAACGCTGTGCTACACAACTACTCTACGACTAGTTTCACCACTAGTCATGCATATGTCCTAAGTGTTTATTTGCTTGACACCTGGCTGTATTATTTATTTTACAGTTTCATTTCTGTTTACTTTTCAGTTTTCTGAGTACTATTTTCTTCTAAAATTTGTGCTAACTTGAAGGCATTTCTATTTTCAATTTTCACAATTAAATTAACGTGGCTGTGTGCATGTTAAACCATGTGTGAAAACCATGTTTAAATGTTAATAAAATGTATTTTTCACACGCTCACACATTATAATATAGTCATAAAATTTCTAGTGATAAAGATCAAATGTGATTTTTGCTACATTTATCTGAGTAAGGAAGACAAAGAAGGCAGGGCTTTGTGCACCTGACAGTTACATACCCTTTATTTTTTTGGAGGCAGAGTCTCACTCTGTTATCCCAGGCTAGAGTTCCATGGTGGCACAGATCACAGTAACTTCCAACTATTAGGCTGAAGCTATCCTTCTGTCTCAACCTCCCCAGTAGCTGGGACTATCGGCATTCACCATAGCCCAGCTAGTTTTTCTATTTTTAGTAGAGGCAGGGTCTCTCTCTTATTCAGGCTGTTCTCAAACACCTGAGGTCAAGCAATTCTCCCTCCTTGGCCTCTCAGAGTACAAGGATTACAGGTGTGCGCCACCGTGCCCAGCCTCAGTTTTACATACTTGCTACAGATTCTTCTATGTCTAGCATGGTCTGCAAGAACATGTTGACTTAGAATATATGTTTTAGTTTGTTCCAATTTAATTTTATAAACTAGCTATATTTGTATAAAATTAACAATCTATACAAACTAATTTTAGCCAAACACTTCATGGGATACATATATTGATTTTGTATTTTTGAAAACCTTCATAACAAAGATAGCAGTAAATGTTACCCTTTAAATATTTTATTGACTATCTTGAAGTCTTTTATTAAATGTATATCATATACTTGAAAATTCCAAGGTCATTAATTTTACAGTAGATATAAAATGTAAGGAAATTATTCTTTCATTTTTAATGAAAAATAAAATATGCTTTTAGTAAATAAAAAGGTATAAATTTTAGAAAGCATCTGATTGTGTCTTGTATAGATATTTAAAAAAAACCAAAACATAAGAAATCAGTGTATGAAATCTGACATGATTAGTCAATAAATAGAGTTAAAATATAGGCTTCTAAAATTGAGATTTTTTCCGAAGCTGTATAAAATAAGTAAAAAATAAGTAAATCCAAAATTTTAAAAAAGAAATACTAGCAATAGAAGTAGTATAAATATGAAAATACTATAGAAAATGGAAGCTGTAAGGTGAAAGAACTCTAGAGATAATTTCCTAAAATGTATAATGGACAAATACATAAAACAATGATCAATAGTAAGGGAGAAAGTACTGATTTAACTAAAGATAGCTGATGTTTTTAATGACTAAAATCAGTAATGAGAACTATGTTGGAGAAATAGCTTCCTGACCTCATGTGGCACATGATTTCACATTACTACAGAGTGGGTCTTTTTGGAAAGAGTATTTGGCCCAAATATAAGAAATGTGCACTAAGGTAAAGCTCAGGGGAAATATATCTAACGTGGTATTACCTGCATCACACACACACAGCCAAAACTAACAAAAAAGTATTTTCTTCTGCTAATACCTTAATATTTGCTCAGATGTAAAATTAGCTCTTCGTTTTCTCCTCTATGTTATTTTCATCCAGTTTTGTCATCAGACACATGTGAGAATTATAAAGTTAGAGGAACGTCCCAGTGTTTCTCATGGTTGACAACTTTCTTTTTATTATTATTATTATTTTTTTATTTTTATTTCTTTAAAATAAAAGATTGAAATTAACTGTCACTTGAAACTTGTTTGAAATTTTCTGTGAAATACGCTAGAGTTTATGCTTTTCCTAAGGGTAAATATTTAATAGCCATTTTCAGTTTTTTCTAAAGTTATTGTTTTTATCATATTTCCTGCTTTACGTTTATATTTTTTAGAATAAAGTTATGCATTGCATTTTCTGAAAACGTTATTTTAATCTCTAGACCAGCAGTGATGACCTCTTTTGTTCATTCCAAGTGTGTTTTGTTGATGTTGTTGTTGTTGTACCTTTTCTCTTTAGTGAGTTCTTGATTATAGTTGCCAAAGGTTTGTCTACCTTAGGGATCAAAGAACTGACTTTTCTTTTGAATGGCCAATTCTGATGTTTTTGCTTTTCATTTCATTAATTTCTGGTTTTAGACTTATTGATTTCTTCCTTTCGTTGTTATGAAGTTTGTTTTATTGTTCTTTTACTATCTTATCAAATTGCAGGCCTAGTTCGTTTTTTCTACTCTTTTCGTTTTCTAATAATTATACTTAAAACCGTATATTTCCCTGTTACTTTGAGCATATGTCACTTTATTTACACATGTAGTTTATTTCCCTTCAAGTGTGAAGGAAGTATAGCAATTTAGACTTTAGATTTTGAAACTAAACTGCTGAAATTCAAACCCTAACTTGGTTACGTGTTAGCTATAGGAAATGTAGCACATTATTTAAGCTCCCTGTGTCTTTAAGTAGTGTTAGTAATGGTACTGATCACATATGGTATCATGAGCCTTAAACACGTAAATATGTTTGGTACATTCAGAACAATAACCATAGACTAAAAGTAAGAAATGAACAGTAAGTATTATTTTTAATGTCAACATTATAATGTAGGCCTAAATGATTAGTGATCTCCATTTTAACTATAAGCCCCAAAATTATTTAGCAGCTTTTTTTTTAAATTTCATTTTATGATTGAGAGATGTTTCGCTAATTCTTTTGCCAAGTTTTAATGTTACTGTTTATGATCATTGAACTTTACTTGCACATTATCAGCTTTTTGAGCAGGTTTCTGAGTCTTCTCTTAAACATGCCCAATTTTTATGAATACATGACCCATGTATAAAAGGAATTTGCATTTTTTTATTGTTTGGGCGTTTTTCCAAGGCAAACATCCATTGCTTAATACATTAGACACATAATGAAGATAGAGTAAAAGAGGTTGAAGGAAAGATAATGCCTGAGCCCTTCAGGATTTCCTCCTTGTCTGGCCTCTGCCAGCTGTAAGCACCATTCAGAGTGGTAATTTTCAGTATAGGCACTTGGCTGAGGATTATCCCTTTAATTTTGTTTTCTAAATTTCAAGACCTCAGCACAAGTTCTGGACCAGTGAAAAATCCCATTTTGTTGTTTTTTATTGTTCAAATTTTATGTTGTTTCTCAACATTCCAAGCAGAATGGTAAGCATGAAGTATGTGCTCCGTTCAAATTCTTGGAACAGAAGCTATAGTACGTGTCACTTAAATTCAACACACTTTGCCTACAAAGGTAAAAAAGCCGATGTATGACAACAAGGTAAAGAAGGCTACTAATATTTAACTCAAATAATTAAAAATAGTAAACAAAGTATTATAGGGATAAATTTTTACCTTAATGATGTTATCTTTAACTTTAATAGTCCTAAAACTGTATTCTCTGAATTAAAAGGTAACATAAAACAGACAGAAAAATATTAGAAATGTGAGGAATAAGTGACAGAAATGTTTATATTAATAGACTCCACAGGATCTGAGTGATCAAACTTCTGAAAAATAAAATACAGAGTATTTGAAATAGTGACATAAACTGATGTACATGTATACAGAAAGTGCCAAAAAACATATATACATTTAAATAGAGAGAAAAAACATATTAAAATCATAATACTCAATATATGCCAATTACAAAAGACGAATATAAGTCACATCCACATTGAGCACCTCTTGCAGAAGTCAAACGTGATTTGAGTTTATCAATTTAATACAATTTTTTCCTTTCTTAACATATGTATACGTTTTGGGGCTCTGTATGCATTTATTAAACTCTAATTTTCACATAACGGGTAACTTCACTTTTCAAGTTTCCATTGTGCTTGAATATCTGTGAAAGCACATGTATTTCTCTAAAAAGGCATCTGAGACAGCAAAACTTACATAGGCTACAACATTGGACCAGACTGAAAAATAAAACTTAATAAAAATTAATTAATACAGTCACAAAAGGTAAAATTTACTATTTAACCAAAAATGCCATATGTGAAAAATGTTTAAAATACAAAATGAAATGATTCTGCTATATTATTAATATATTATTTTATAGTATATGATTAGTTGCAAAAAGTTCTACATGTAATTTTTAGAGCAATCTAGTGAAATATGCTTCCACTTTTTCTTTTATTTATCTGATTTACTTAAAACCAGATGCTGTCTCTTTGCCAAAATGTGGTCAATGATTATTGTACATGTTACCTTAGGAACCCATTGTGTAAGCTTCAGTAACTACAAGATTTTGTATTTAGTCCAATAACAGATTTGGACTCCTGCATTTCAGCACTCTGGAAAGCTTCCCGTTTTTTTCACTTTTTGTCCTATTTTGCATAGTTCAGAAATCATAACAAGGAGAGGCAGAGCAAAGTCGTGGACTAGGGACGTCTTGATGACTACTTGTGGTAAGACTTGGAAAATGGTCTTTGGCTACCTCTGCCTGGGGGAAACATCCCTCGGATGGCACAGGTAAGCAGCAGGAGACTTTAGGAGATATGGAGGAGGTCTGGAGCTGAGGAAAGCTGATGCAGAAGGCAGGTGCTTGGTATGGGCAGAGACCAGCTGATTGGTCGGCTCTCTCATGGAGGTCTTGGGATGGGCAAGGGTTGTCCTGCAGGATTTTGATGTTGGCCTGGGCTGCTCACTGGAGCAGCAAATAGATTTAAAGCTGGGCAGGGTGGAAGGATGGAAAGGGTGGTTCTCCCAGTGACTTGGCTGCAGGTGGGGCAATATCACTGTGGGAAGATGGTTTGCATGGAAGGAGCAGTCCACAGGGTCCCAGTACACTGCCGTGTCTGGTGTGCCTGCTGAACTCAGCAGGACATCCTTGGGGTGAGCTGTGTAGCCTCCACACCCTCTGGGAGGGACATTTTGTTGTCAGAGGACACCGATGGGGCTCCAGAGAAGTCTGGTGAGACCTTTGGGACTCCAGTCCCATGGCACTCAAGGCTGATTCAGCAAATAGTCCCAGATTGATGGCAAAGAAATCAGGAAGGCAAGATCCCATCTCCTTTGCAACTAGAGAGTGGCTTCCAAACCCCATTGTATACAGAAAATGCAATGTATGATCTCTGTCTTCTAACACCACAGCACCACCTGGTGTACGGGCAATATATTGTGCTCTCTCTCTCTGTATGTATCACACAGATTGTTTTATTTATTTATTTATTTATTTATTTTGCTTCTTTATTCAATTTTTTCTTAGTTTTTTCTTTTCTTATTTCCTTTTGTTCTTGTTATCATTTTTTGTTTACTTTTGCTCTCTGGTTATATTTTTATTTTTTCATTTTTACTTTATGCAATAGCAAAGGCTCCTCCATTTTTGTTGCAGTTTTTTGGCCTCTTTTATTCTTCATATCTTTTTTATCCTCTCCATTTCTCTCTTTTCATAGATATTTTTCTACTTTTCTCATCTTTCTCATATAAATTTCTCATACAATACTTAGAATATCCCTTTCTTCCCCTATTCTTTATTTTATACAATTATGTTATTAATTTTATTATCTATTATCTTTTTCTTTTTTTTTTTCCTCTTGTATGAGGGCTGTAGCTCACAGCATTAGTCTGGATCAAGGAGGCTATGAGCTCACAGTATCAGATCTCATTCTAGCTTTGGCCTTTGGAAAGAAGATCATACTAGGTCATACTGATGATTTATTTTTATATTTAGCAGAGGTGAGGGGTCTTACTTTTGCCCAGGCTGGTAAGGAGCTTCTGACTTCAAGGGACCCACCGAGTTTTGTCACCTCAAATCCTAGAGCTGTTGTTGTGATTAAAGCACCCTACCAGACACTACCATTTCTCTAATCACCATCTTTCTTTCTTAATGTCCTTTCCCCCCTTTTCTTCAATTGCTTCCTTCTACCTCCTCTTTATTCCCCATCTTTATCTTCATCTTTCTTTCTCCCTTCTTGCTCTTTACCCTTATCTAACTTTAAGCCTTAACCAAAAGGCCACTTAAACATATAATCTTTGAGACAAGCTAATTTAAAGCAAAGGAGGCAGTGAGAAGGAAAACGTAGGGGAAGGAAGTGAACAAGAAGAAAACACACATGAGGAGGAACCACAAGAAAAATTCTGGCAACTTGAAAAACCAGAATAGAGCAACCAACCCCCAAAGGGATAATGGGGTAACTACCACAGAGGACTCCACTTCTGAAGAATTATTGGATATAACAGAAAGGTAATTTAAAATACGGATGGCAAAAACAACAAAGGGAATTGATGAGAAAATGAAAAACATAAAAAAAATGGACAAAAGATATGAAGAATATACAAAGGATATGGCAGAGCTTAAGGACTTAAAGGAGTCAATTATGGAACTTAAAGATGAATAGAAAGTACCAATAACAGATTTGAACATGAAGAAGAAAGAATCTCAGAGCTAGAGGATAAAGCTCTTCAATTAACAAAGGCAGTTAAAAAGGAAGAAAAGAAGAGAAACAAAGCAGAACAGTTGATAAAAAATATGGGACTTCACAAAGTTTTCAAAAATGTAAATTATATATATTCCTTAAGGGGAAGAAGACTGTCCCAAAAGAATGGAAGTCCTAGTGAAAGATATCATAAATGAAAACTGCCCAGGTATCACCAAAGATTTGGAAACACTCCTTTCAGAGGGATATTGAACTCTGAGTTGTCGCAACACAAACAGAGCATCTTTAAGACACATTGTCATGAACCTGAGAAGATGAAAGAAAATTCTATAAGCAGCCAGGAGTAAGAACCAGCTGACCTACAGGAGCAGATCCATCATGGTGAAAGTTGAATTCACATCTAAAACTTTCCAAGCCAGAAGAGATTGGTCATCTACCTTTAACCTCCTTAAACAAAACAATTTTCAGCCCAGAATACTGTATCCTGATAAACTAACCTTCAAAATGCTGGGGAAAATCAGCACAACAAAACCAGCTCTACAGGAAATGAAACTATTCACCACATTGACCACCACAAGGGACCACTACCAAAATAAACACCAAGAGACTAAAGGACAAAACCTAGCTTGGACAATGACAAAAAGATAAAACTAAACAATGGACCTTCACAAAATAAGATGAATAGTACTCCACCACACTTATCAATTCTCTCAAGATATGTTAATGGTTTGAAGATATGTTAATGTTTTGAATTCTCCACTGAAGAGGCATAGGCTGTCATATTGGATACAAAAGTACAAGCCATACATACTCTACCTTAAGAAAACACACATAAACTTGGAAGACTAAGCAAGACTTAGGGTAAAGTCTTGGAAAACAATATTTCAGGCAAATGTAAATCAGAAGGAAGGAGGGATTATAATCATATTTTCAGACACAAGTGAATTTAAAGCAACTGAAGTTAAAGACAAATGCAGTCATTTCTTACTGGTCAAGTGAATAATGCACCAAGAGGACATTTATGCACCTACCTAAAATTATCCCACATTTATAAAACAGACCTACATTCATCTGAGCAATATGATATCTCATAACATCATAATAGCTTGGGACATTAGCATCTCTATGGTTGAGTTGAACAGAAAGTAAACATAGATACAAGAGACTTAAATGCAACCCTAGAACAAACGGGCTCAACAGCCATATACAGAACACACCATCCCAAAGCTAAAGAATGTATGTTCTTCTTGTCAGCCCATGGAACATACTCCAAAATAAATCATATACTAGGTCACAAATCAAACCTCACCACATTGAAAGAATTGAAATTATACTTTGTATCTTCTCAGAGCACAAGGCAATAAAGGTGGAACTTAACTCCAACAAAAAATGTCACCCCTACACAAAGGTATGGAAATTCTACAACATTATGCTGAATGACAGTTGGGTCAAGGAAGAGATAAAGAAGAAAAATATTAAATTCCTCAAACACAGCAATAATGAAGCTACAAGTTACCAAAACTTGTGGGACATCTCAAAAGCAGTCCTAAGAAAGAAATTTATCTCATTAGATGCCTACACCTGAAAAACAGAAAGAGTGGACCATCTAATGAATAATCTTACAAAAATGGAATGGGAAGAGAAATCCAATTCCAAACCTAGCAGAAGAAAAAAAAATAACCAAAATTAAATAAAAAATAAGCAAAATTGAAAAAAAATCATTCATAAAATCAATGAAACAAAAATTTGGTTCTTTGGAAAGATAAATAAAACTGATAAAACGTTGGGCAGATTAGCTAGAAACAGAAAAGTACAATCTCCAATAACCTCAATCAGAAATGAGAAATGGAAAATAACAACAGATACCACAGAGATACAAGACATTATTTCTGACTACTACATGAAACTCTATGCCCAGAAATTTGATGATGTGGAGAAATACCTGGAATCAGTCATGTCATCTCCCTAGACTTAACCAGAAAGAAATAGATCTCTTGAACAGACCAATATCAAGTACTGAGATTGAAGAAACAATAAAAATTCTTCCAACAACAATAAAAATGCCCTGGACCAGATGTTTTCACACCAGAATTCTATCAAGCCTATAATACAGAACATATTTCAAAACATTGAGAAAGAGAGAATCTTCCTTAATACATTGTATGAAGCAAACATCACCCTGATAACAAAAATCTGTGAAGTACCCATCTAAAAAGGAGAACTATAGACAAATTCCATTAATCAATGTTGATGTCAAAATACTCAGCAAAATTTAGCCAATAGATTGCAGCTACACATTAAAAAATGTATCTATCATGATCAGGTAGGCTTCATCCAAGGGATGCAAAGCTGGTTAAACATATACAAATCCATAAGTGTAATTCACTATATGAATAGAAGCAAAAACAAAGACCATATGATACTCTCAATAGATGCAAGAAAAGCAGTTGATAAAATTCAGCACCATTTTTTAACAAGGACACTTAAGAATATAGGCATAGGTTGTACATTTCTTAAACTCAGTGAAGCCATCTATGACAAACCACAGCTAATATCTTAACATACATATGGAGTAAAATTGAAAGTGTTTCCACTTAGAACAGGACCCAGATAGGAATGTCCTCTATCACCACTACTATTCAAAATAGTGCTGGAAGTTGTAGCTAATGCAGTCAAACAAGAGGGGGATATAAAGGGCGTCCACATGTTGGCGAGGAGGTCAAACTCTCACTCCTTGCTGACTATATGAACTTGTATTTAGAAAACCCCGTAGACTCAACCACAAACTCCTGACTCCTGGAAGTGATCAAGAAATACAGTAACATTTCAGGGTATAAAATTAATGTCCACAAATCAGTAGCCTTTGTATACACCAATAACAGCCAAGTAAAGATATAATTATTTTCACAATAGTTTCAAAGAAAATTAAATTCCTAGAAATATGCCTAACAAAAAGAGGTGAAGGACCACTAACAAGAGAATTAGGAAACCCAAAGAAAATAAATAGCAGAAGACATCAACAAATGGAAGAACATACCCTGCTCTTTGCTGGGAAGAATCAACACTGTTAAAATGTCTATATTTCCCAAAGCAATCTATGAATTCACTACAATCCTTGTTAAAATACCAACATCATAATTTAAAGAACTGGAAAAAATAGTTCTTAATTTTGTATGGAACCAGAAAGAAATCCATATAGCCAAGGAAGGTTTTATTAGTAAAAGTAATGCTGGAGGTATTACTCTACCAGACTTTAGGTGATATTACAAGTCAACAATGATCAAATAGTATTATATAGCCACAAAAATAGAGACATAGTCATAGGGAACCGAACAGAAAACAAAGAGAAGAAACTAATCTTTTATACCATCTTATCTTTAGTAAACCAAACAAAAGCACATATTGGAACCCTTGTCCTATAAAATAACCTTTATTAAATAAATGGTACTGGGATAACCAGAGAACCACATGTAAAAGACTGAAAATAGACTCACATCTTTCACCACTTACAAAAGGGTACTCAAGATGGATAAAAGATATAAATCTAAGATGTGAAATGATAAAAATTCTAGAAGAAAGCATGAGAAAAACTCTTGAGGGTGTTGGCCTAGAGAAAGATTTTATGAAGAAGACTTCTGTGGAAATTGCAACAACAACAAAAATAAACAAATGGGAATTAATTAAACTGAAAAGCTTTTTAACAAGTAAGGACACAAAAATTAAAGCAAATAGACAACCTTCAGAATGGGAAAGGACACTTGATTATTATCAATCTGACAAAGCCTTGATAGCTGTGATCTATACAGAACTCAAATTAATCAACAAAAAAAGAGCAAACAATCCCATCTATTACCAGGCAAGAGACATGAACAGAAACTTTTCTGAGGAAGACAGATCAATGGATTAAAAAATATGAAAAAATTCTCATCATCCCTAATCATCACAGAAATACAAACAAAAACCACCCTGAGATATTACCTAACCCCAGTGAGAATGGCCCACATCACAAATTTCCAAAGTTTCAGATGCTGATGTGGATGTGGAGTAAGAGGACTGCAAACTCATACAGCCTTTTAGGAAAGAAATATGGAAAATCCTCAAAGAACTCAAATTAGACCACCCATTCGACCCTACTCGGCATCTACCCAGAAGGAAAAAAAATCATTTTACCATGAATACATTTGCAATAGACTTTTTATTGCAGCTCTATTTACAATCAACAAGATATGAGAACAACCTAAATGCCCATCAACCCAGGAATGGATTAACAAGCAGCATCTCTTCAGCCATAAGAAGAGACGGAGACGTTGCATCTTTTGTATTAATCTAGATGGAGATGAAACACATTCTTCCTAGTAAAGTATCGCAAGAATGGAGAGGCAAATACCCAATGTACTCTATTTTGTTATGAAGCTGGTAGGTGATCCAACACATGCCCACGTAAGAGAAAAACATAATTCTCTTCAAGTTGAGGGGTAACTGGATGAAAGAAGTGGGGAGAGTAAAGGGGGAGTGCCCCCACTTAAAAGGTGCAAGGTAGGGGTGTATGGCGTACCTTTGGGGAGTGGGACACAACTACAAGAAAGAGTCTACCTAAAAAATTCATAAATTGTGATCTGCTTATTAGTGCCCTCACAATAACCTGAAATGAAAAGAAGTCAGACCTATTAGCGACTTCTTAATCCCACTCATCATCTTATGTCTAGAACGTGTTTGACTCTATAGCTTTTGATTGTGATCTGTTTCATATACTGTTTCAAAGTATTTCCTCACATATGCATTTATGGACATATTAGAAGAAAACTAGGATTCAGTGATAATTCCCCTCACTCGGTCATAAGTCAGTGTGACACATTATTATTTGGCCGATAAAGAGGCAAAACAGCCTGCTTGCAGTCAAGATTACTAATTAAATGTAAACGCTGGTTCCTAACTTACGAACTGAGTGTTTCACAGAGGAACCTAGATTTATGAAGATCCAGATTTCTTTTTTCTTTTCTTTGAGAAAGAGTCTCACTCTCTTGCCCTAGGCTAGAGTGTTGTGGTGTGATAGTTCATAGCAACTTCAAATTCTTGGGCTTAAGAGTTGCCCAAGCCTCCCAAGTACCTGGCAATACAGGAACCTACTATAACACCCAGCTAGTTTTTCTATTTTAGTAGAAGCAGGGTCAAACTCTTGCTCAGGTTCGTCTCAAACTCCTGAGCTTAAGCAATCCAGCTACATGCCTTGGCCTCTCAGAATTCTAGGATTTTAGACATGAACCACTGGGCCTGGCGAAGATCCTGATTTCAGATATAACTTTCACAGAAAATCAATATCTTCCTAGTAATATAAGTGTATAGATTATATAACCAAATTCCTTATGCGGTAACTAGCATACAATTAAATTCAACAAAAAATCTCCAGTATCACTGTTAGTTACATTAAATAGCAGGAGTCAGCATTAATATACACTTGGGCCATTGTATATTACCTATAAATATATAGTTTATAAAATTCCTGAATTTATTTATTTATTAGTGTACTATAAAATATAGACTACAGAATTGTATTTTCTTTCATTTATTTGTTATTTTTTTTTTTGAGACAGAGTCTCACATTGTTGCCCTCCTTAGAGTGCTGGCATCACATCACAGCAAACTCAAACTCATGGGCTTAAGGGATTCTCTTGCCTCAACATCCCAAGTATCTGGGATTATAGGCACCCACCACAACAGCTGGCTATTTTGTTGTTGTTTTTGTCATTGTTGTTTAGCAGGCTTGGGCTGGGTTCGAATCCACCAGCCCTGGTGCATGTGGTGGGCACCTTAACCACTGAGCTACGGGTGCTGAACCAGAATTGTGTTTTCTTAAACCACAAGTTGCTGCTTATATGACATCAATCAAATTCACGAACTTATCCTAGAAAAAGGCATTTACTACTTGCATATGTAACAATATTGGGTTAGGCTCTCAGACATTTTAGGTATGTAAAGTGTCTGTAGGATGAAAATACTGTAGAACCTCTTTCCCTCTACGTTCATCACGCAAGGGACAGTAGCAAGCTAGTTAACATACAAAGGCCTACTCTACTGAAACATGCAAGTGGTGCCTGGATGGTCTGTGAAAACTGGGTGAACCTAAGAAGGTGGTCAATGTAGGGAGGTGGTTAACTATGAAGGTTCTACTGTTCCTCAAAATGTTAATGGAATCTATCTCTACTTTTGAAATGGAATTTTCAGGTTATTTTTAACAACCTCGTCCTTAAGTTCACACAAATAACTGTTTATCTGTTTTATAGAAACAACACATCTATTTTATGAATAATTAACTGATTTTGTGAATGTTTTGGTATCACATAGGATCATTCTCTGTGTAAAAACTTGATGTTGGCTGCAAATGATTAATATTTTACATAAAAGGAAGCAATTTATTTTTTTCAGTAGTAAAATTAGTTCTGATTCATTTCTATTGCATTTGCTAGCATCCTAATTGTCACATTTGCACATTTTTATCCACTTGTTTTTTTACAGGTGCAGTAATTGTTGAGTTTTCCAGTCATGCAATACATTTAGTTTAAAATAAAACTGATGTTATAATCTGTATTCAATAAATGTTTTCAGAAAATTTTTACACAGTTAACCAAAACAAGTTTATAGGCACAGATCGTCTTTTATCAGGGTCCATCAGCCAGAGTTCAATCATAGAAGTGGTGGCTGCTGCATCTGAATCTGATGCTGGTGGCCCAAGTCTGCAACATATGCAGTTAGGAAAACAAAATGGGTATAAAGTGAGGAAAATAGGAATAAGCTAGAACTTGTGAATCTGAGCTGGCAGGTTGTATAGAAAACTGAATTTGTCCCTGACCATTTCCAAGTGTCCAGCTTTGATAACTTTAATGAGGGGGATGTTCTGCAGGAGAAGTTGGGACCCTTTGTCTCAGGTAAACACACCTCCTGCCTGAGAACTGGAGAGCTGAAAGAGAAAGTCTGGCAGGAATAGTGTACCCCCTGAAGTAGTGTTCTAGGACTGCCATAAAAAAGTGTCACAAACTAGGTGGCTTTAAAGCAAGAGGCATTAATTATTTTACAGCTCTGGAGCTAGTGTTCTAAAACTAGGACATAATAAAATCAGTGTCTGTACAAGAAAGGAGAATGCAGAGGAGAAAGCCCTGTGAAGGCAGAGACTGGGCGTGGAGACAGGGAGCTGTAAGGTAGATATACTAGGAAGCTAGATGAAGACGAACGGGATTCCTTTCCTCCAGTCTTCACGGAGAGCAAACCCTTGCTGATGTCCTGATTTTGGAATACTGATAATAAAATCAGTGTCCTTATAAGAAAGGATAGTTTATGGATTTATTTGGATCTTTTTTGTTTATGGATTTTATTTAAATAAGAACCTTCCATAATCCAGTCTGCTGTCATCTTAAATGTGAAACATCTCAAAGATATTATTTCCAAAGAGATCACATTCACTGATTCTGGGGGTGGGCTTCAATATATCTTTTTGGGGGGATATAAGTCAATCTATAATACCTGGGTCTGCTGGACACTGAGCATGGAAAACAACAAATTAGTACAGTACCTTCCAGTCTTCCTACTGTGAAAGGATGTGACTGGCTGTCTACGCCCTCCACCGAAATCTCGTGTAAAATGTCATTTTGGCTCACTCTGATTGAAAATTGTGCATCTTTTCTCTAATGACCTACAAGTCAGCTTTATCACCTGATGTTAGCTCGTGCATCCGTGGGTCTGGCTGGAAATGCGAATGTATAGGACAGCTTTTCATTTTCATTGCTTAGGAATTTTTTTTTTCTTTTATTCTGCCAAGCTCTGTGCAAATTTCCATGATAATTCTTTGTGTTGGCCGTTCTGGCTCCTTTACTTGGAAGCTGTTTCCTGGGAATCCCAGTTTACTATGAAGTGGGTCCTATTAAAGTCCTCACTTTGGACAAATCTAAGGCTGTAAATTCTATTCCTCATGCCACTAAAAATCTTCCAACAGAAACTTTGCCTATCCACGGATTGGCAAATGCGTTTAGATCAAAGTGACATCAGGGCTGTGCTCACCTCTCCAGATTCCTCATCCTCTTAAATCCATTTACCTCTTAAGGTTTGGACCTCTTAAGGTGTGAAAAGATTTTATCATGTGTTGTATGTAACTATTATGATATTTGCAGCAGGATATTTCCTCCGAGTACCCTAGCCCACTATTTTTCTAGAAATACAAGCCCCAATCCTTTTTTTCTTAATACTAGACAGAATGTCTAAAGTGAAATATTTGCTAACGATGTTTTGATGAAGAAAAGAACAAGCACAGATTAAAATGGGTAATGGGTCGGAATGGCAAATTCACAGTGAAGAAACCACAAAGGGCTGCTAGACCTTTGAAAAGAAAAGCAGAGACAATTCACTGATGCCCAGTAAGTTCTACGGACCTCAGCAGAGGCTCACAGAGGGAACATGTAGGAGACGCCTAAGAAAAACACGGCAGACTCTTCTCAATGAGTTATTCCCAGGAGAATATCTAAGCCACTTTCCAGCATTTTTATTCTCGAAGCACCAGATTTAACTCACAAATTAATTATTTAAATGCTGCATAGTTAAAACATTACATTTCTTGTTTTCCCGTTCTTCCCATGTCTCTTTGCCTCTAAGAATTTTGCTCGCACAGCACACAAAACATTTTCCTTCAGGCCATTTCATAACCACCTCATTCTGCATCTACATTTTCAGAAGTAAGATGTGGAAGCACAATCTATATATGTTAGCAATTTTAAAATGATCCTCAATAACTTGCTTCCAGAAAATAATCCTTTTAACCTAATAGCTTTTTTTTATCCAGTAATGGAAAAGTAAGGAAATAGCCAAAGGAAGATTTTAATTTCTTTTCCTGGAAAATACAGAAATGATTTAAACTGATTTATGGGCAATTATTATACTGAGTTTTATACTGAAAGTTTTCAATGTGCCGGTAAACTATTTTTAAGGCTTGTCTTACCTTTTTTTGCAAACTGCAATCAAGTTCAAAAAGGAGATACATAATTCAAATATTACATAATTAAAGCAATAGTCTAGTAAAATTTTATTTGGTAAGCCTATCACATTTGGGGGTTGTCTTGTTATTCACATATTATGCTATAACAATTTCAAAAGGGTCTTAGAAAAATTCCAAAAAGAGCCGGTGCCTTTTTAATGTATAAACCATTTTTCTTCATTTAAAAAGCATCTTGATTATATGCTGGTTTTTCCATTAGCACATGAGCAGTTAAGAGAAAATCAGTTTTACTCTTTGCTCCTCATTACCTAATTAGAGAAAATATTTTCCTCCCTGAGCCTTTCTTCTTTCTTTTACAATGTATAAAACAGAGAAGTTCCAGTTATAAAAGTTAGAGCACTCAAAATGTAATGATTCAAATGAAAAAAATGATATTCAATTATTTACTCCTTTCATCCCATGTACTCCTAAAAGCTATTAATCATCACCACATAAAAAGGGCCTTGCCAGCCACCAGGAACTTCCACTTTCCCTTTCATTAGCATTAAGCACCCTAATTAAACTCCTTGGATATCAAAAACCCCCACATGTGTCATCTTAGTGACAAGTTCTATGTTCAATTAAACCACTTGCAATTTCATAACATAAAAACAGTAATAGATCAAAAGTTT
Source organism: Perodicticus potto (assembly GCA_963574655.1). Taxonomy (NCBI): domain Eukaryota; kingdom Metazoa; phylum Chordata; class Mammalia; order Primates; family Lorisidae; genus Perodicticus; species Perodicticus potto. The sequence goes on along the minus strand of CAUYRH010089315.1, from coordinate 1,008 downwards.
GATTTGACACATGAGGGAATTGACACATTGGAGATGTCTTAGAATAAAAAAGAAATATCTTAGATTAGAAAGCAACAAAACAAAATGTAGAATTATCTTTTTTGCTCATGTGTCTAGAAATTTCCGCTGATGGTAAATTTATGTTTTCATCTAATTGAATTAAAACTAAAATTCACGAAAAATGCAAATGTGCAAGTCAAAAAGTTGTTATATGTATTCAAAAATTAATTCTTCCAAAGAACAGTAATAAATTGAAATGATAAGCTATATGTATTTCGAGTATAAAAAATATGTATTCACAAGACAAAAATTTTTAAGCAAAGTGTTTAATATACTGCCAAAAAGACATTTCAGATAATCACATAAAGACAGATTGCAATCGTTTAGGAATAATTAGCTATACACTTAGGGAAAAAAAATATTTCATACAGAAAATACAATAATATTATTCATGTGGATTCAATATTTTACTGTTAAGAATAAAATATAAAAGATAAGTAAAATAAAAGATAGTCTTATTCACCTACAAGAGGATGAACAAAACTTTTCTAATGAAGCCTATAAAAGCACAAATTATAAAAGATTAGATTAAGATTTAATTATATAAAAATGGATATCTTATAATAGTAAAAACATAACATTTGCAATACTTTGTATGAAAAATAATAACATAAACATTTGTACTATTTTTATCCTAGACTATCTAAGATCTTATTCCTAGGAACTGTGAAGGGGCTGAGATTTTACTCCACAGGATTCAAAGCTAGTAGAAGATACAAAATCCCTGGATCAGAGATGTGGAGCACTTTGTTGCCCATAGCAACAATGACAGCATAGTCATAGTAAGAATTTTTTTTTTTAAATTACTTTTTATTGAGTCATAACTGTGTACAATAATTCAGTCATGGAGTACAGTGTGCGGGCTTCACATACAATCAGAGATATTTTTATCAACCTAATTAATATAAAATTCATGATATTTTCTCATTTACTATGTGAAAACAATTT
>CAUYRH010089313.1:0-16624 GCA_963574655.1 Perodicticus potto | reverse complement strand
TAGTGGCCGTTTTAAGAAGATTCTCCAGGTTATGGTCTGGGGCTATAGCCAATTTCTGGAGTTTTCTTTGGATGTCTGGGGCCGCTTGAGGGATAAATTTGTCGTTTTAAAAAAATCTGGCCCTCTATGGAGTCAGGTGTCAATTGGGTGTGTTTTCTCATTGCCTCCCTAAGCCTCTCTCTCGCTTGCTCTCTCTCTCTCTCTCTTTTTTTAAATTATTAAATCATAGCTGCGTACATTAGTGCAGTCGAGGGATACAATATGCAGGTCTCACACACAATCTGAGATCTTTTCATCTTAATGCAGTTACATGGCTTTGAGCCATTTTACAAAACAAATGAACATAAAGTATCCTGAAACTAATAGAAACATCTTTACTATTACAATGTTGTTTGCCCAAAGCACTGACCTTTGTATTTAGATTTTTCTGCTTTATATATGGTATATTTTCTTCAGGTTCCTCCCCTGCCCCGTTAATTCCTCCATAGCTCTATTGGAAACATGGCTACCTATCTTTTCAACTTTTATCTGACTGGGCTTAACTACTTATAAATTTTCTCTTATGCTGGAATTTTTTTTTTTTTTTTTTTTTTTGAGACAGAGCCTTAAGCTGTCCCCTTGGATAGAGTGCTGTGGCATCACAGCTCACAGCAACCTCAAACTCCTAGGTTCAAGCGATTCTCATGCCTCCGCCTCCCAAGTAGCTGGGACTACAGGCGCCCCCCGCCACAACGCCTGGCTGTTTTTTGATTGCAGCCGTCATTGTTGTTTGGCGACCCTGGGCTGGATTTGAACCCACCACCTCAGGTGTATGTGGCTGGCACCTTAGCCACTTGAGCCACAGGCACCGAGCCAATGCTGGATTTTCTTGTCCTGTGTTGTGTGCCCTACCCATAGTATTGTGATAGATGCCCAAAGACCTATTGTAGAAACATGCCTGGGAAGGCATACAAAATGAATTAGCCACATAAGCCTAAATCAGAACGTCTACCAGGGTGATTCAAAGGTCTCCTTACACTGCTCCTTTTTGCACTTTGCAGGTAATTATCCTAGGTCAGGAAATCATTGCTCATTTTCTTTCTTTCTTTTTTTTTTAATCATTGCTCGTTTTCTTAGAAAATAATTGTTTTATGACTTTCTTCTCTTTTGTAGGAAGATCTGTTTCAACAGCCAGGCCTGAGGGTGGAATTTGAACAAATCAGGGACTGTTTGGATACTGGGATGATTGATAACCTCTGTATCCTTCAGACATTCAGCTGTGGGTGTGTATGTGTGTGTGAAAGAATATGAGTGAAAGTGATGAGAAAAAGGAAAGAAGAATATTTTAAGGCTCAACATCTGATATTATGTCCTCAGCTGTCATGTTTTTCTTACTTAAAGTTTGCATAGAGAAGACTTTACAACTCTAAGCAACTACTATAGCTGGAGCTCAGGAGGGCTTGGCTCACTTGACAAACAGCATGGCCCCTTCGAGATGTTAGGCTGGCATGCTAGCTCTGAGCAGAGAGCCTGCCTGGGCTGGCAGCACTTCTGGCATGTGCTTGCTCCTGGGCCTTCTCCTAACCATGGGCAGCAGCATCACAGGTTCCTTAACCATGGGCCAAAAGCCGCTAGCAATCATTCTGTAGCCGAAGCCTTGCTGCTTTTCTTGGAGAGCCTGCCAGAGCCTGTCATCTGTAACAGTGCCTACTATAACTGCTTGGAGTGTTCTGGCAACTACACAGCAAGCAAACAGGTGAGGGGAAGCACTGAGCATCAGAATACACGTGTTGCTAGCCTCAGGCCGCATGGGGCCTGAGGGAAGAAAGTGGCCCTCATCCCTCAGTTGCAGTGTCAGCAAGTCCATTTGGAATCTGGTGAGCACCCACTTCCTGCTATGAAGAGCCATCTTCTCACTGTGTCCTTACATGGCAGAATGGGTGAGGGAGCTCTCTGAGATCTCTTTTATAGGGGCATTAATCCTATTCAGGAGGGCATTTCTTCTCAAACCTGTTCTTCTCATGTCATGTTTTCTTTTCTTTTCTTTCCTTTTTTTTTTTTTGAGACAGAGCCTCAAGCTGTCGCCCTGGGTAGAGTACTGTGGCATCACAGCTTACAGCAACCTCTAACTCCTGGGCTCAAGCGAGTCTCTTGTTTCCGCCTCCCAAGAATCTCGGACTACAAGCACTTGCCACAATGCCCTGCTATGTTTTGGTTGCAGCCGTCATTGTTGTTTGGCAGGCCCAGGCTGGATTCAAACCCACCAGCTCAGGTGTATGTGGCTGGCGCCTTAGCCGCTTGAGGTACAGGTGCCAAACTGTCACATTTTCTTTTAATGGCATCACTCTTAATTCCAGTGACTCCACCCTGAAATCTGAGTCATTTCTGATTCCTCTCTTTCATCCCCTCACACGCCCAGTCCCATTGACCTATCACCCATCCTCTTGCTGCTATTCTCATTCCACTGACCTTGATTCACCTGCATTCGGGCTTTCTCTCTGCTGATTGGTTTTGCTTACTGACATCAGATTGTATATTCTTTTTTTTTTTTTTAAGAGACAGAGTCTCACTTTATTGTCCTTGGTACAGTGCTGTGGCATCACAGCTCACAGCAACCTCTGACTCCTGGGTTTAAGCAATTCTCTTGCCTCAGCTTCCCGAGTAACTGGGACTACACCAGAATGCCCAGCTATGTTTTTGTTGCAATTTGGCTGGGGCCGGGTTCAATCTGGCCACCTTCGGTGTATGGGGCCAGTACCCTACCCATTGAGCCACAGGCACTGCCCTAGATTGTATATTCTAAAGTTCTTGTCATAGTGTTATGGGTTAAAGAGCATATTTGCCTCTCCTTTGTTAATTAATGATTTTCTTTCTTTCTTTTCTTTTTTTTTTTTTGAGACAGAGTCTAAAGCTGTTGCCCTGGGTAGAGAGCTGTGGTGTCACAGCTCACAGCAACCTCAAACTCTTGGGCTTAAGTGATTCTCTTGCCTCAGCCTCCCAAGTAGCTGGGACTACAGGTCCCCCCTACAATGCCCAGCTATTTTTTGGTTATAGTTGTCATCGTTGTTTGGCAGGCCCAGGCTGGATTCCAACCTGCCAGCTCCGTTGTATGTGGCTGGCCCCTAGCTGCTGAGCTATAGGTGCTGAGCCAATTAATGATTTTCTTAAACAAATATTCAAAACTTTTTTTTTTTTTTCTTTGAGAAAGGGTCTCACTCTATTGCCCAGGTCAGAGAATAGTGGCGTCATCAAACTCCTGGGCTCAAGTGATCCTCCTGTCTTAGCCTCCTGCATAGCTGGGACTATAAGCACATGTTACCACACCCAGCTAATTTTTCTATTTTTTTGGTAGATATGGGGTTTTTGCTTTTGCTCAGGTTGATCATGAACTCCTGACCTGAAGTGATATTCTCACCTTGGCCTCCCAGAGTGTCATAAGCCACCAACCAGTCCAACCAATATTCAAGACTTTTATGATCTGGCTTGGTGGTTTACAAATACAACAAACCTTGGCACAATAATCTAGAAAACTTGCTAAATAATACAGGTTCCAGGCTCAGCACCTATAGCTCAGCAGCTAGGGGGCCAGCCACATACACCAAAACTAGTGAGTTAGAATCCAGCCTAGGCCTGCCAAACAACGACAATTACAATAAAAAAAAAATAGCCGGGTGTGGTGGCAGGCGTCTATAGTCCCAGCTACTCGGGAGGCTGAGGCAAGAGAATCACTTTAGCCCAAGAGTTTGAGGTTGCTGTGAGCTGTGACACCACAGCACTCTACCCAGGGTGACAGCTTGAGGATCTGTCTCAAAAAAGAAAAGAAGAGAAAAGAAAATACAGGTTCCAAAGCCTCACTTCAAATCCACTGAACCAGAATCTCTTTTGGGATCTATTTTGTACCTAATTCTTTTATGCACATGGCTGGGGTACTCCTTGAATTCTAGCCTGATCAATCCTTCCAGTTGTGTTCCTGCCAAAATTGCTTCTCATGATGTATTCTCTGTACTTACCTGCTTTTCTTCTCTTGCCGTTTTTTTTTTTTTTTTGTCCTAAATACCCTAGTCCTTACCTCTGTACGTCCAAATTTTTTTTTTTTTTTTTTTTTGAGACAGAGCCTCAAGCTGTCACACTGGATAGAGTGCTGTGGCATCACAGCTCACAGCAACCTCCAACTCCTGGGCTTAGGTGATTCTTTTTCTTCAGCCTCCCAAATAGCTGGGACTACAGGCGCCCACCACAACGCCCGGCCATTTTTTGGTTGCAGCCGTCATTGTTGTTTGGCAGGCCCAGGCTGGATTTGAACCCACCAGCTCAGGTGTATGTGGCTGGTGCCTTAGCTGTTTGAGCCATGGTGCCAAGCCCCCAATTTTTTTTTTTTTTAATATATGTTGAAAACCCAACTAAAATGTCTTTTTTTCCCCTTAAATCTTCTGAGAACAGGCCATTAAAAGTTTTTTCTCTGAATTCATAAAGCATTTGACCTACGCTTCTCAATTGGTACTTATGCCAACTGGTCAGCCATCAAAGTTTCCTGTGAGCAGTTTTGCTCATGTACTTAGATCGTGTAATCACTTCTCAGAGTACAGTAGACACTTGACTAATGAATGAACAATAAGACAATTTACAATTCTCTCTCATTCAGGTCATTTCTACTCTCCCCACATTCCACAAAAATGTCTTCAACTACTTGATGGCGTTTTTGCAAGAGCTGCTGAAAAACTCAGCAAAAAATCACTTGGATGAGAATATTCTAGGTAAGCAACCAGGGGAAAGCATTTCTGTAAACTGAGAGACTCATTATGAGAAATGGGATTGAGGAGGGCTCCAAGTCCATTGCCTTAAAACTAAAATATCAGGGCAAAGTTTATACCCAAACAGTTATTTTGAATCAGAAAATATTACTTTTATGCACCCCTCCCCCTTCCTAATATCCCAAGAATAAGTTATGTGCCATATAACATTTTGGTCAATGATGGATCAGGTATATAATGGTAAGCCAGCCCATAAGACTAATATACTATTGTTACTGTACCTTTTTTGTGTTTAAGTGTCTTTAGATGCACAAATATTTGCCATTGTATTATAGTTGCCTACAATATTCAGTACAGTAACATTCTGTACATGTTTGTAGCTTAGGACCAATAGGCTATACCATGGAGCCTAGGTGTGCATTAGGCTAGACCAGTGGTTCTCAACCTGAGGGTCGCGACCCCTATGGGGGTTGAACAACCCTTTCACAGGGGTTGCCTAAGACCATCCTGCATATCAGATATTTACATTATGATTCATAACAGTAGCAAAATTACAGTTATGAAGTAGCAATGAAAATAATTGTATGGGGGCATACAATTGTATGGGAGCCTGTGGCTCAAAGGAGTAGGGCGCTGGCCCCATATGCCGGAGGTGGCGGGTTCAAACCCAGCCCTGGCCAAAAACTGTAAGAAAAAAAAAACCCTTAAAAAAAAAAAAAGAAAATAATTGTATGTTTGGGGGTCACTCCGACATTAGGAACTATATATTAAAGGGTCGTGGCATTAGCAAGGTTGAGAACCACTGGGCTAGACCATCTAGGTTTGTGTAAGTACATGCTGTGATGTTCCCACAATGACAAAGTCATCCAGTGATACATTTTTCAAAACATAGCCCCATTGTATTTTTTTTTTTTTTGAGACAGAGACTCATTCTGTTGCCCCAGGCTAAAATTTCATGGCCTTGGCCTAGCTCACAGCAACCTCAAACTCCTGGACTCAAGTGATCCTCCTGCCTCAGCCTTCTCCGTAGCTGGGACTACAGATGCCTACTGCAAAGCCTGGCTAATTTTTTCTATTTTTAGTAGAGACAGGGTCTTGCTCTTGCTTAGTCTGGTGTCAAACTTCTGAGCTCAAGCGGTCCCCTTGCCTCGGACTCACAGAGTGTTCGTATTACAAACATGAGCCACCACATGCAGTCCTGGCTAATTTTTTTTTTTATATTTTGTAGCGTCCCCCTTCCCCAATATAGCAAGAGATGACAGGCTTATTCTGTAAAAGAGTGAAACAAGACAGCCTCCAGATGCAGGAGCACAGGGAAATAGCAGAGGGAGAGGTGAAGGGCCATGCTGAAATAGCAAGAAGATCTTCTCTTTACATCACTTAGCCCCAAGAAAGCTGATAGTCACAGGACAACCTTCTAGGAACAGGGCACAGTGGCACATTGAGGTTGAGTCCAGCCTGGGCAACATACTGAGTCTCCATCTCTAAAATATATATATACATACACACACACACACACAGAGCCTCAAGCTGTCACCTTGGATAGAGTGCTGTGGCATCACAGCTCACAGCAACCTCTAACTCCTGGGCTCAAGCGAGTCTCCTGTCTCCGCCTCCCAAGTAGCTGGGACTAAAGGCACCTGACACCATGCCTGGCCATTTTTTGGTTTCAGCCGCCCTTGTTGTTTGGTGGGCCCAGGCTGGATTCAAACCCGCCAGCTGAGGTGTACGTGGCTGGCGCCTTAGCCACTTGAGCTACAGGCACTGAGTCGAAAATGTATATAGTTTTTGAGACAGAGTCTTACTATATTGCCTTTGGTAGAGTGCTGTCATATCACAGCTCACACAACCTCAAACTCTTGGGCTTACGCAATTCTCTTGCCTCAGCCTCCCAAGTAGCTGGGACTACAGGTGCCCACCACAACACCCAGCTATTTTTTTGTTGTAGTTGTCATTGTTGTTTGGCAGGCCTGAGCCAGGCTGGAACCTGCCAGTCCCAGTGTACATAGCTGGTGCCCTAACTACTGAGTGACAAGCACCGAGCCTATATATATATATATATTTTTTTTTTTTTTAGTTCCTTTCTGTACCTTTTCGTGTTGATCCCAGCCTGTGTTGATCTATATTAATATAGTACTTTTTACCTAGATCACTAATGGCACATATTTTGCACACTGTAGTTTTCTTTTTTTTTTTTTTATTATTGTTAGGGATTCATTGAGGGTACAAGAAACCAGGTTACACTGATCACTGATTGCATTTGTTAGGAAAAGTCCCTCTTACAATCGTGTTTTGCCCCCAAAAGGTGTGGCACACACCGAGACCCCACCCTGCTCGCTCCTTTCCTCCTTTTTTTTTTTTTTTTTTTTGAGACAGTCTCACTCTGTCACCCTGGATAGAGTGCTATGGTGTCATAGCTCACAGCAACCTCAAACTCTTAGGCTTGAGCAATCCTCTTCCCTCAACCTCCCGAGTAGCTGGGACTTACAGGAGCCTATAACAATGCCCAGCCAGTTTTTCTATTAGTAGAGATGGGATCTTGCTCTTGCTCAGACTGGTCTCCAACTCCTTAGCTCAAGTAGTGCACCCTCCTCGGCCTTCCAAATGCTAGGATTACAGGCGCGAGTCACCATGCCTGGTCTTCAATATCCTCATTGTTATGCTATGCATAACTTTAGTACCCTCTTTTTTTTTTTTTCTGAGACACCGTCTCACTTTGTCCCCCTCAGTAGAGTGCTGTGGAGTAACAGCTCACAGCAACCTCAAACTTTTGGGCTTAAGTAATTCTCTTGCCTCAGCCTCCCAAATTGCTGGAACTATAGGCGCCCACCACAACACCAGGCTTATTTATTAGAGATGGGGTCTTGCTCTTGCTCAGGCTGGTCTCAAATGCATGAGTTAGACAATCCACCCACCTTGGCCTCTCAAGTGCTAGGATTACAGGTGTGAGCCATTGCGCCCAGCTTAAATACCTACTTTTGCTGAATTCTTTATTTTCTGTTTTTTTTACATGCAGCTAGCATATTTGGCAGCTTACTCCTTCGAAACCCAGCTGGTAACCAAAAGCATGAAATGACAGAGAAGAAGAAGGCTCAAGAATTTATTCACCAATTCCTCTGCAACCCACTTTGAGCCTCTTTATCGCCACTTCTGTTTTACTCAAGGCAGCCAATTACCCGCTCTACCTGTTCCAGCTGAAGAGATGCCTTAAGATTATGTGAGGCCACTTGGAAAAATTGGCAGCTGTCTGTTTCCTGAGCCTAGCACGCTCAGTGCTACTGTGAGTTGTGAAGACATGGGGAAAATCCACCACAATGAAACTGACATTTGATGTTTAACTTTAGTTATTTAACACAGATAGATCTATATTCATTTTTTTATTTAAAAACTTTTAAAGCGACTATACTTTTGTTTACTCAACCTGCCTCCAGGTCATAGTTAGTGCCTTCCCTGTGGCCTGGGCTGAGCTCCTGGTGGTCAGATATTTGAACAGACTTTGGAGTCCTGAAAGGACAATGAGTTGAACAGCAAGAATGCAAGTGGAAACTGCTGGATAAACAGGCCATGACTTCCCCCAAATGCTTCCAGTGCTCAATTTGAGTACATGTGTATATGCATATGCAGATTATACCCCTCTTTGTACCCAGATAAGGCCATGCAGCCTCTGAAGGCAATACAGTGGTTTAAAAAACCGAAATACTGAAGGAAACGGCTCTTCGGATAAAACAAGTGAGATTTTCTTGAAAGCAAATCCTCCAAACTGTATATGATGCATCCCCTTTCTCATATGTGTAATATATTTTAATGATAAATGTATTTTTAACAGCAGTTGTTGCGTATGTTTTTATCTCTTGAAAGATGACATCTTTCTGCAACTGGACTTTTACTTTTATTTATTTATTTATTTATTTATTTTTGAGACAGAGCCTCAAGCTGTCACCCTGGTTAGAGTGCTGTGGCATCACAGCTCAAACCAATTCCTGAGCTCAAGCAAGTCTCCTGCCTCCGCCTCCCAAGTCGCTGGGACTACAGGCGCCCGCCACAATGCCCGGCCATTTTGGTTGCAGCTGTCATTGTGGTTTGGAGGGCCCAGGCTGGATTCGAACCTGCCAGCTCAGGTGTACGTGGCTAGCGCCTTAGCCGCTTGAGCCACAGGCGCCGAGCCTGCAACTGGACTTTTATGGCTTAAGCATTGGGCCAGCTGGTCAGGGATCAAAGAGACCTTCGTGTGGCAAACTGGTGGATGGTACAGCCATGGTCTGAATCCCTTACCCTGATCCAATCTTTGTGGTTATTTCACTCTGAATATTCTAGAAAAGCAGCTTATGGGAAAAACAGGCAGTGGCTGCTGAGGACCTAACAGCTGTATCTTCCAGGCATTTAGAAAAGAGAGGTGCATAATAAAGGAACACGCAAAATCGCCACTTGGGCATTCACTTGCACATTGGAATGCCACTACTTCTAAGGGCAATGTGAAAGGATGGTGTGAACAGCTAAAGGGAGGGAATGGCCAGTAGGTGGCGTTAACTGGCTCGGTACGAGTCCCGTCGAAGTCGAGAATCACCTATAGGGGGAAAAAGTTAGCCAGCCTGGGAAGGAGTGTGCAGAGAAAGGAGATAGGGGGCTTTATGAAAGCAGGTCAGAGGAGGAAGAGGCGAGAGCGTTCTGTTTGGCCTGGAATACTCCTAGTTCTGCCTTTTGGGGTCTAATCCTCTTTAACTGTAACTGCCTGTTAAGTTTGATGGGTCATGAGGGTGAGCTGGGGTCCTGGAGGGAGAAAACCGGGACAGTTTTCTGTCGCAGCCTTCCAGGCTCTCCCTTGCGGGTCCGAGACGGGATTCTGGTGGCTAACTGTGGAGTGCGAAGGGAGCACCCTTGAGAGGAGGCTGGGAAAAGGAAGATCCTTGCCGGTGCAGGTACAGCTGCCAGAGCGAGGGTAGCCAGGGCAAACCAGGCTGACGATAACTTGGAATTAGTGCTTGGAGGTTCGTTCCCTTTTCCTAGGGTCTGGAGAGGCCGGGTAAAGCCCTGAGCGCTTGCCTGAGCCGGGCGAACTCACCGCCGGGGCTGTGTCCCCGCCGCGCCCCGCTCCGCCCCTCCTGCTCGCCAATTGGAGGCTGGAGCTCAGCCCCCAGACCCCTTAAGCCAACCAGAAGCGCCAGGGACAGGCGGAGCCGCTGTCCCTCCTTCCTCCGGAAAGCGGAAGCGGAAGTGACGTTCGGGGAAGGTGGGGGCAATCATGGTGCCGCTGGGGAGGGGAGAAGCTGCTGCTGCCGCCGTTGCCGGGAGCCGCGGAGGTAAAAGGCTAAACTAGATTTGGCTTGGGCTTGGTACTGTCCGGGGGGCATGAGACTTCGGCTCCCTCCTGAAGCATTTCCCAATGGAGGCCTCGCTCTGGTCACCATGGGGACCCCACCCCTCCTCGGTTTCCATGGGGATGGGTATCCAGCCCCCCTCCTGTTTCCATGGAGACCCGGACCCTGCCCCTCTTCGCCGTGCTCGGAGCCCCCCAGCTCGTCTTCGGATTTTTGTGTGTAGACCTGGGCTGGAAGCTGCCGCAGACAGGTTTCTTCTCCTAGCCTCCTCTTAGGGTGCTCCCTTCTCACTCCTCGTTGGCCTCCCTCAAATCTCCTGGTCTTGTTTGTTCCGGACAGCTGGTCTCTGCGTTGCCGCCGATGGTGTCGGGGCAGCCTAATGGGGCCCTCGGTGCTCTTATCTCCCCTCTCAGATGCAGCGAAATGTGCATCTATGGGTTGCGTAAGCCAGAGCTAGGAGTCGGGCTGGTTCCTCCCGGATCCGATCCCTTGGCCTGTCTGTAGTAACCACCTCTCTGTCTAGCCGCACCACTAGGTACAGGCTCACGTTGTAACCCACAATAGAAGAGAAAGAACGTGCAAAGCCAGACTGAAAACTAAAAGTGATGTGCTGAGAGTTTTGAAATTCTCTGTTCTGTCAGTCAAATCCACGTTTGAACAGCCTGTGTGTTTGCAGGTGAAGGAAGAATCATTATTTCAGAGCATTAAAACTTCGAATTTGGTATTTTTCTCAAGAGTGCATATCATCCTGAGAGACTATGTTGTTATGTCTTTCATATATTTAACTGATATTTTCTGAATTTCTAGTGTCAGTTTACTAAGCTATAGAAACAAAAGTCAGTAAGATGCATTCCCCCAGGGCAAAGAGCCCACTGCACTAGCTACATTCTGGCCATCACCTTATTGTTTCAGGAGATAAATAGATACAGTGATCGTCATTAGTTGTGCTTGATTAGGGATTAGCTTCTCCACCAGAGACTGAAACATCGGTTCTAGAAGAGAAGGAATTCACATTTGTTCCTCTACTGTTTGTCAGACATTATGCTTAACATACATTATCTGTTTTACTCCTCATAATTTTAAGAGAACAGAAATTAATAGTCCCACCTTACCCCTAACAAAAATGAGGTATAGAATACCTACATAATAAAGGTACCAAATCCAGGATTTGTAGGTACATGACTGTTTCCAAAGCCTTTCTCCTTCCACCATGGTCTACACGAGGCCATGTACTACTTCATAGTATGATTTGGGGGGATATTTCAGTGAGGTTTTCATACTTTCAGACTTATGGCAACTCGGTTTTGAAGTGGCCACTGTTCTCTTTACTCCTTTGTTCCCTTTAGGTATTTTGACAAGTCTGCGAATTGTTTGACAGCAAGGCACATTTATAAAAGTCTTATGAACTGCTACGTATTACTTCCATAAGGCATTAATTTTCCTTCAAAATGGCTTAATGGTTTCAAAATTAAAATACAAAAGATTATTCCCACGATGATGATTTTCCATTTTCTCTGGACTGCTCTTTAAACGAGACAGAAAATGAGCCCTGAGGTTTCTGAAGAGGTCCATGGATATTGTGGTATGGTTCTAACTCTGACTTTGTTCTATTGCAGACAGGTCATTACATTTTCATTTCTCACAATTGGGCTGAGCACAATTGAACCATGGGGGAACACAGTCCAGAAGACAACATCATCTACTTTGAGCCAGAGGAAGATGAGCTGACCCCTGATGATAAGATGCTCAGGTTTGTGGATAAAAATGGACTGGTGCCTTCCTCATCTGGAACTGTTTATGATAGGACCACTGTTCTGATTGAACAGGATCCTGGCACTTTGGAGGATGAAGACGACGATGGACAGTGTGGAGAACACTTGCCTTTTCTCGTAGGGAGTGAAGAGGGCTTTCACTTAATAGATCATGAAGCAATGTCCCAGGGTTATGTGCAACACATTATCTCACCAGATCAGATTCATTTGACAATAAACCCTGGTTCCACGCCCATGCCACGAAATATCGAAGGTGCAACCCTCACTCTACAGTCGGAATGTCCAGAAACGAAACGTAAAGAAGTAAGTAAAGCAGTGAGTGAGGGCCCATTTTGGTTTGGGGGCAAGTCCTTACACAATTCTTATTGGCACTTGTAGCTGAGGAGTAAAGGAATTCCTGGGGTTAGGAGCTAACATAGTTTTGCTTCATGTTTTATTGTGACTGCATCCTGGAAATTTGGTTTGTGTAGCCACATGAAATTTGAGAATACTAAGTTAGAATTTCTCAAATTTTTTTCTCCAAATCATAAATAAAATAGAAATTTCACTGAAGTAAGTCCATATTGCTGATGCTAAAATATCTCTGGGTTGTGTATAAGTGATTGGTTTTGGAGATGAACATCTGTTAGCTTTCATAAGATTCAGGCAAGAGGCAGTGAGAACACGTTATCTAAAACAAGTTTTCATGTTTATCATTTAGCTACTGTGAATAAAGTAATGCACATTGGGATGCTTTAAAAACTGCAAAGCATTTTACAAATTATACTAGTAGTTATTATTAGCAGAAGAAAAGTTATAGTTTAAAGGTAGTGATATCCATTGTCTAGAAAAAATAGGTCACTGGTAGTTATAGTGCCAGAGACTACATATAAGGTGTTATCAAACATAAATAGGGAGAATTATTTAGCAAAATATTTTTTTCTTTTGCTCTAATCAAAGTCTTGAAATTGCATATGGCTTGTCCGTATGGCTTATTTGTGCCATATGGTTTTTCCTTTTCTAGTCTTAGAATCTCAGAGCTAGAAAGAACCTTAGAGAGACCATCTTCTCCTGTCTCCTACCCCATGCAGGAATCTTCCTACAGCATCTCTAACATCAATTCTCTGGGTGTCCATTGAAACACTTACAGAATGATAAGAGCACAGGGTTTCATAGCTTAGTCCAATACGTTTTTTTGGCCGACTCTGATTATTCCAAAGTTTTTACTTGTACAGAACCGAAATCTACCTTCCTACACATGCTGCCCACTGGTACTAGATCTGCCTTCTTGAGTAACATTTTTCCAACAAAATAGCCCATCAGCTATTTGAAGATAACAAGTTTCTCTTCATCTTCTCTTTGTTAAACTAAATACCTCAATTTATCTGAGTATCCTTCCTATGACATTTTCTTTAGTCTCTCATCAGCCTGGTCACCTTTGACTGTATGAAATCCAGTTTTCCAAATTTCTTTTTTATTTTTATTTGAGAGTCCCACTATGTTGCCCTGGCTAGAGTGCCGTGGTGCCACAGCTCACAGTAACCTCAAACTCTTGGGCCCAAGTGATTTTCTTGCCTTAGCCTCCCAAGTAGCTACGACTACAGGCGCCTGCCACAACGCCCGGCTTTTTTTGTTGTTGTTGAAGTTGTCATTTTTGCCTAGCTGGCCCAGGCCAGGTTCAAACCCGCCACCCTCCGTGTATGTGGCTGGTGCCATAACCACTATGCTTTGGGTGCTGATCCCCAAGGTTCTTTTAAAATCCAGTTTTGAACACAATCTCACAAGTGTGAGTCAGCTAGCACTGAATATGTGTGGCTCTTATCTCTCTCTTTTTTTTGGCTCTTATCTCTTAATCTGGACACTGTACTATAATTACTATACAATCTATGTCTTATCAACAGAAACATCTTATACCTCATACTTGGAAATTTCTAGAGTAGTGGTTTTCAACTGAGGTTTTCTTTTTTTTTTTTTTTTTTTTTTTGAGACAGAGCCTCAAGCTGTTACCCTGGATAGAGTGCTGTAGCATCACAGCTCACAGCAACCTCCAATTCCTGGGCTCAAGCGAGTCTCTTGCCTCAGCCTCCCAAGTAGCTGGGACTACAGGCGCCCGCCACAACGCCTGGCCATTTTTTTTTTTTGGTTGCAGCCATCATTGTTGTTTGGCGGGCTGGATTCGAACCCGGAGCTCAGGTGTACGTGGCTGGCGCCTTAGCCCGCTGAGCCACAGGCGCCGAGCCTCAACTGAGGTTTTCAAATGTGCTTCCCCCAACACATTTTTGATTGTTATACTGGTTACATCCTATAGGAGTCTAGTGTGTAGAGGCTAAAGACTCTGTTATTTACAGTGCAGAATTATCTAGCCCCAAATGTCGTTAATGTTGAGTTTGAAAAGCCCTGCTGTAAATTACTCTCATATCGGCTCGGCACCTGTGGCTCAATAGGCTAAGGTGCCAGCCACATATGCCTGAGCTGGCAGGTTCGAATCCAGCCCGGGCCTGCCAAACAACAATGATGGCTGCAACCAAAAAATAGCCGGGCGTTGTGGCAGGCGCCTGTAGTCCTAGCTACTTGGGAGGCGGAGGCAGGAGAATCACTTGAGCCCAGGAATTAGAGGTTGCTGTGAGCTGTGATGCCACGGCACTCTATGCAGGGTGACAGCTTGAGGCTCTGTCTCAAAAAAAAAAAAAAGAATAAATTACTCTCATATGTGCAGCTGTCAAGTCTTATGCAATTGCAGATGGAAACCTGCATGTAAGCTTTAGAAATACTTCCCTATTAAATTTTATCTCATTAGTTTCAACCCAATATTTGGGCTTGAAGGAGTTCATTGTACTCCAACAAATATAAAGCAAGGTGCTGTTAAGCTCTGTGGGGGTTGCCAATGACTATGATGGTTTATAATATAGAATTAGAAATACACTTATACTAGTAATCGTAACATCAGGCACAGTGTGATAAACCTGAAGAAGAGTTACAAACATTCCACTGTGAGCACAGAGGAGTTTGCCTTTAGCTTCAGGAGTCTTCATGAAGAAGGTGGCATTTGAGCTTAAAGAATGTGGACAATATAGGAAGAAAGCCGGGGAAGGTCTTTCCAAGAGATAGGAACAGCATGAACAAAGGAAGGGTGGTGGAGAACAGGCTGTTTTCAGGGAATAGTCGGTTGTCCTATTAAAACAGTGGTCAGCACACTTTTTCTTGAAAAGAGCTAAATAGTAAATATTCTCGGTTTTGCAGGACATAAGATTTCTGTTGCAGCTACTCAGCTCTTACATTGTAGCTCAAAAGTAGTCACAGGCAATACATAAAAGAATGAGCATAGCTGTGTTCTGATAAAATTTTATTTGCAAAAACAGGCAGCAGGCTGGGTTTGGTCCACTGACTGTAGTGTGCTGACCCTTGGACTAGAACATAAGGAGTAGTAAGAGATAAGGATGGAAAGATAGTAAAGATCCAAAAGTGGAAGGCAATGATAGCATACTAAGGGTTTTGGTCTATATTCTGAAAACAGTGGGAAATCATTGAAGGTGTCTGAGCTAAGGAGTAATGTGGTTAGAATAGCATTTAGAAAGCTGGAGGAAACTTATGCCCAGTTAGGAGACAGTTGTAGTTTAGGTTTTGAGTTTCATTTAAATCTGATGAAGGATAATGGTCTTGAACATGAAGAGAATCAAGAGCTTTTGTAGAGATATGACAGAACTTCATACATGTTTGAAGGATGAGCTATTAGTTGGACATGATTCAAAGGTTTTGAATCATACTGATTGATATGATTCATCCATTTTTCCAACTCAAGTATGTGAGTTTCTGCCATGTCTTAGCACAGCTGATTGATGGAACTTCAAGTGTAGGTGAAAAGTTAAGTAGTTGGGGGTGGCACCTGTGGCTCATCGAGTAGGGTGCTGGCCCCATATACCAAAGGTGGCGGGTTCAACCCTGGCTTCGGCTGAACTACAAAAACAGAAAAATAGCCGGGCGTTGTGGTGGGCGCCTGTAGTCCCATCTACTCAGGAGGCTGAGGCAAGAGAATCACCTAAGCCTGGGAGTTGGAGGTTGCTGTGAGTTGTGTGATGACACGGCACTCTACGGAGGGCGATAAAGTGAGACTCTGTCTCTACAAAAAAAAAAAAAAAAGAAAGAAAGAAAAGTAAGTAGTTGGAGTCAATGGTGGTTGGTACTTTAGTAGACAGAAAGTGATGCCAGTTGGTGATCCAGTTAACAGAAATCAAGAAGACAAAGGAAAAAGCTTGGTAGAAAAATGAATGAGTTTAGCTGGAGCATGTTGAATTGTATAGTCTTTGAAGAAAAAGAGCAAATTGAAACTCCACCGGAAATGTGGATGTGAAGTCAAGGAAATGACTTGGGATTAGAATTGCAGACCCACAAAAGGGTGGTAGTTCAAACTATGGGCTGTGTACTCAAGGGAGAAGTAAAAGTTGGCCTGAGAACTTAGGGGTTGGAAAGAGAAAGAGGAACCTGAGAAGATCACACTTGTCAAAGAGATGGGTAGAAGGCAGTGTGGTGGAAGCTGAGAGAGTGTCCAGAAATGTGAATATTTCTTTTTTTTTTTTTTTTTTTGAGACAGAGCCTCAAGCTGTCACCCTGGATAGAGTGCTGTGGCATCACAACTCACAGCAACCTCCAATTCCTGGGCTCAAGCGAGTCTTCTGCCTCCGCCTCCCATGTAGCTGGGACTACAGGCGCCCACCACAACGCCCGGCCATTTTTTTTGGTTGCAGCCATCATTGTTGTTTGGCTGGCCCAGGCTGGATTCGAACCCGCCAGCTCAGGTGTACGTGGCTGGCGCCTTAGCCCGTTGAGCCAC
>CAUYRH010089308.1:0-11188 GCA_963574655.1 Perodicticus potto | reverse complement strand
GTCTCCTCGGCAGTTGTCAGGCCTTTTTGGCTATTGGAGCCTCCGGTGGGGGTTGGAGGTCCCCCTCCTTGCCTGTCATCCAGCCCGCTGGTTCTTTAGCTGGCTGCCAAAGCACCGACACCGCCAAGGAGGAGGCGGCAGGTCCTCCAGCTCCGCTGAGCTGGCTAGGGAGCCCAATGTCCTGCATTAATTCTCCCTCTCCAAGTAGAAACTCTAACTGCTGTTAGGGAAAAAGGGCGAAGACTCAATCTAACTACTTCCTGCTGAATCGGGCGATGATTGAATTTCAAAGCACAGTAATTATATTCTTTTTTTTTTTTTTTTGAGACAGATCCTCAAGCTGTCACCCTGGAGAGAGTGCCGTGGCATCACAGCTCACAGCAACCTCCAATTCCTGGGCTCAAGGGAGTCTCTTGCCTCCACCTCCCAAGTAACTGGGACTACAGGCGCCCGCCACAACGCCCGGCCATTTTTTTTTTTTTTTTTTTTTTGGTTGCAGCCTTCGTTGTTTGGCGGGCCCAGGCTGGATTCGAACCCGCCAGCTCAGGTGCACGTGACTGGCACCTTAGCCCGTTGAGCCACAGGCGCCGAGCCATATTCTTTTTTTTACCTTTTTTTTTTGATCAACATAATTTAAGTGTACCACAGAAGAACTGTAAGTTCAAGTGTGCCATTGAGATGAAAAAGGCTGAAAAACACTGCTCTATTGTCTCTCACTTTTTCAGTTTTCTGCCCTACCAACCTTAATAAACTAGTGCTCTGCTCTAATTTCACAGCTTCTGCTCCAGGAATGTTGATGCTAGAGAGAGCTCTGTAAGCAGGCTGATTTGGTTCAACAACAAATTCTCACTCCTGAGCTCATCAGCTGAGCTCTTTCTGCGGACCTAGGAGCCTCTTACTGGTAGTTCTCAGTCATGCCCATTAGAGTTAATAAAGCCACTTTCAACGACACAGGTGTCTGGGCCCCAGCACAGAAGAACAAAATCGGAACCTTTGGGGCTGGGGTCCAACATCATTTTTTGTTCTAAGGCTTCCTGGATGATCCTAATATGCAGCCAAGGATGAGGACCACTTAATTAGTTTTAAAGGACCATTATTTCCCACGGCGGCATTCCAAATCTTTTCTTCTATCCATAAGCCCACCTTCAAATCAAATAGGAGTTTCGTACACTTTCCACTTCCCTCCTACAGACTTTAGTTTGTTCCTGTCTTGGAGAACAGAACATCATACCTCTTACCGAAAGCTACTACTTTTATTTTATTTATTTTTATTTTTATTTATTTTTTGTTGTTGTTGCAGTTGTCATTGTTGTTGTAGCTGGCCCAGGCTGGGTTCGAACCTGTCAGCCTCCGTTTATGTGGCCAATGCCCTACCCACTGAGCTATGGGCGCTGCTTCCCCCCATCTTTTTTTTGAGATAGAGTCTCACTCAGTTGCCCTGGAGTGGAGTGCCGTGGCATCATAGCTAACAGCAGCCTCAAAACTCTTGGGCTCAAGCGATTCTCTTGCCTGAGCCTCCCAGGTAACTGGGACTTTAGGGCCCGCCACTTATTTTAGGCAAGATGGTGTCTTGCTCTTGCTCAAGCTGGTCTCGAACCACCTGCCTCAGCCTCCCATAGTGCTAGGATTACAGGTGTGAGCCACCACGCCCGGCCTAGGCTACTACTCCTTTTTATTTTTTTATTTTATTTTATTTCATTTTATTTATTTATTTATTACTATTTTGTAGAGACAGAGTCTCGCTTTATCACCCTCGGTAAAGTGCTGTGGTGTCACAGCTCACAGCAACCTCCAACTCCTGGGTTTAGGCGATTCTCTTGCCTCAGCCTCCCGAGTAGCTGGGACTATAGGCGTCCACCACAACGCTCAGCTATTTTTTGTTGCAGTTTGGCTGGGGCGGGGTTTGAACCCGCCACCCTTGGTATATGGGGCCGGTGCCCTACCCACTGAGCCACAGGCGCCGCCCTATTTATATTTTTTTTTTGACAGAGTCTCAAGCTGTCGCCCTGGGTAGGCTGCTGTGGCGTCATACCTCACAGCAAACTCTGACTCTTGGGCTTAGCAATTCTTTTGCCTCAACCTCCCAAGTAGCTGGGACTACAGGCGCCCACCACAATGCCTGGCTATTTTTGTTGTTGTTGTTGTTGTAGCAGTTGTCATTGTTGTTTTAGCTGGTCTGGGCCGGGATCAAACCCGCCAGCCTCGGTGTACGTGGCCAGCACCCTACCCACGGAGCTACAGGTGCCGCCCTCCTACCCCTTTTTAAATAAAATGTTCCATCAGTTACCTCCTTCCCGTCCCTTTATATTTTTAATATATTTAAAGCCTCCCTCTCTGTTCGTTCTTCTCAACATGAATTTGTGCTCAACTTTTTCTCTATAGGCAGGGTTATGAACAGGGTAGAATCTGTAGGTTTGTACTGAAGTTGAATTTGTATGTAAGTTGGAACAAGTACATTTACCTATTACCTGTAATAGCCTCTTTTCATAAGTGTGAGTCAAATGTCATTCGGATGTTTGTAATTTGGGGACTGCCTGTATTCTAAATAACAATAAAAAACTATCTGCCCTGGCTCCCATTCCCTGCTGAGTGAGAGAGGGGGAAGAACCCGCATGCCCTGATGGGCTCCTACAGACAGGCACTCTGCAAGGTGGCAGGTGGCATCACATCGCAGAATCCTGTCCATTCTTGCCCTCGAGTGTCATTTTTTTGTTTTTTGAGACTTGTTCTGTCGCCCAGGCTGAAGTGCAGTGGCATCATCACAGCATCACAACTCACTGATACCTCCAACGCCCTTCCATCCAATCTTTTCATTGTTGGTGTTGCAGTTGTCATTGTGGATTGAGCTGGCCCAGGCCGGGTTTGAACCCGCCAGCCTCTGTGTATGTGGCCGGAGCCCTACCCACTGAGCTTTTATTGCTGCCTTTTTTTTTCTTGAGACGGTCTTACTTTGTTGCTTTCATCTCTGCCTTTCCATAATTACTGCTCCGCTGGCTCAGAGCTATTTTTTTCTCTTGCTTGGACTATTTCAGTAGCTTCAACCTATTCTCTTACCTGCCCTAATGGCCAAGTAATTTTCCCAGTCAGATCACTAGCCTGCTCAAGGGTTTTTAATGATTTTCCATTATCTACTCAATAACATTTGAAGTCCCCGTGTGTCTTCAGCATATATAGAAGGCCCCTGGAACCGCCTCTCTTCAAACTCCAAGAGTGGGAAGTTAGGTCTACTGACCTTTTCAATCACTGTGGAGATAAAACTAATCTTGTGTTTTGTTTTGTTGTTTTCTCTTTGAACTTCTTGGTCTTCTCATAATTTGTTTCAGCTTAAATATTACCTCCTTCTAGATGACTCCCTTGATGGGGCTGTTTGTTTGTTTATTTTGGAGACAGAGTCTCACTATGTTGCCCTGGGTAGAGTGCCATGGTGTCACAGCTCATAGCAACCTCAAACTCTTGGGCTTAAGTGATTGTCTTGCCTCAGCCTCCCAAGTAGCTGGGACTACAGGTACCCACCACAACACCGAGGTATTTTTTTGTTGTTGTTGTAGTTGTCATTGTTGTTTGGCAGGCCCGGGCTGGTTTTAAACGTGCCATCCCCAGTGTATGTGGCTGACGCCTGAGCCACTGAGCTATAGGTGTAGAGCCGCCTGATGAGGCCATTTAAAGTAGCACTCTTTTTCCCTACTCTGTACACCATCAAATTATCTGAAATGTGGTTCACATCTGTAACACTAGCACTCTGGGAGGCTAAGCCAGGTGAGTTGCTTGAGCTCAAAAGTTCAAGAACAGCCTGAGCAAGAGCGAGACCCCATCTCTACTAGAATTAGTACAATTACCTGGGTTAGTTACAGGGGCCTGTAGTCCCAGGTATTTGGGAAGGCTGAGGCAAGAGGATCACCTGAGCCTAAGAGTTTGAGGTTGCTGTGAACTGTGACAGCAGTACTGTACTCAGCCCAGGGCAACAGGCAGAGGAGAGATGCTATTTCAAAAAATAAAAAATTGGCTCGGCACCTGTGGCTCAACGGGCTAAGGCGCCTGCCACGTACACCTGAGCTGGCGGGTTTGAATCCAGCCCGGGCCCGCCAAACAACAATGACGGCTGCAACCAAAAAATGGCCGGGCGTTGTGGTGGGTGCCTGTAGTCCCAGGTACTTGGGAGGCGGAGGCTTGAGCCCAGGAATTGGAGGTTACTGTGAGCTGTGATGCCACGGCACTCTATCCAGGGTGACAGCTTGAGGCTCTGTCTCAAAAAAAAAAAAAAAAGAAAAGAAAAAAAAATACTGATAAGTTTGTTGATTTGACTTTATTTGTTCTTCATTTAAAATATTGTATTTGTTCCCATTTTGTTTTTTTACTTCAAAATAAGATATGTGCAGTGTGCATAGGAATTTGTTCACAGTTTTTTTTTAAACTATAGTCCGGCCTGCAAATGGTCTGAGGGACAGTGAACTGGCCCCCTGTTTAAAAAGTTCGAGGACCCCTGATTTACACAGTGGACGTCTTACTGCCAACCAAGATGTCTCCAAGACCAGAGTCTCCTCCTAAAGTTTCCATTCTGGGAGGCAGCTTCCCACCTCACTTTTAGACTTGGGATGTTCTTAAAGAGAAAGAGAGTTCGCCTCCAGAGACAAGTCGAGGTTGATTTCCCAGAAACCCTGGTAGTTGAGGAGCAGAAACAGATTTGCAGAATAAGGGAAAAACAGAAAATGTGAGGTCTTCTGTCCCCACATACAATGGAGCACATTTATACTAATAACACAGTATTTTCAACTCTTGGTTCTTCTTTCCCTGCAAATACTGGCTTTCAAGTGAGTCTTTCCAGAGAAGAGTTACTATATGAATTACCAAGGAATAATCACTGTCAGATCTGGATAAAACCAGAAGAAAGGAAACAGAAAACACAGCCTCTTTAGTGTGGGCACCATGTAGGTGATCTGGGGATTTTTTTTTTTTTAAGATGAGAAAGATATCACTGGTGAGCCTTTATCCCTGCAGAAGATATGGCAGTTCCACAGGGATTGGGGCACCAGGCAGAGCCTCATTGAGTCCAGACCAAGGAGACTGTCTCCCACTTCATTATCAAAGTTCTTCACTTCACTGGCTCGGTGCCTGTGGCTCAATGGGCTAAGGCGCCAGCCACATACACCTGAGCTGGCAGGTTCGAATCCAGCCCAGGCCCGCCAAACAACAATGACGGCTGCAACCAAAAAATAAAAAAAAAAATGGCCGGGCGTTGTGGCGGGCGCCTGTAGTCCCAGCTTCTAGGGAGGCAGAGGCAGGAGACTTGCTTGAGCCCAGGAATTGGAGGTTGCTGTGAGCTGGGATGCTACAGCACTCTATCCAGGGTTACAGCTTGAGGCTCTGTCTCAAAAAAAAAAAAAAAAAAAAGTTCTTCATTTCACTTAGCAGTGAAGGATGCCATCCACGGCCAACTGTATGAAAGTACACACCCCTTCTTTCCTAGCCTAAATTAATTTTGTTCTCAACCACAAGTTACTTAGATTCCAGCTGAAAGATGAAAAGAAAGATGTCACACAGAATTCAGATAGCAAAAATGCATCCATGGGAAATTAAGAACAGATTCATCCCCTGGACTCTCTCATCCACATCTTCTTCTTTTTTTTTAAATAAACGTAAGTGAACTTAGTTCTTTTTTGTTGCTATTACCTTCACTTTGTCCCTAATTAAACCAGGATGGGATTTCTAATACCATATGAGGTTGATGTGTCCTCCTGATTCTACATAGCCACTTTCTTTGCCGTCCTTACCTCGCCAGGTGCCATCTGCCCTCAGGCCTCCGTGCTCACTCTTCTCTCTGCCTGGAACGCTCTTTCCTGATCTGTCTCTGGTTATGGCCGTCCACTCATCCAAGCCTCAGTTTAAACAGCACCTCCTCCCCGAGGCTGCCTTGGATGTGTGCAGGGCATTGTCTCTGGTTGGTTCGTGATATCATTCTGCTTGCGTGCATATTTTTCTGCTCTTTTCAGTGATTACTATTTTCTAATATCTCCCTTCTGTGTAAGGATGTTTATGCTTCTTTTATTAGAAAATAAACTCCACAGGACCAAAGATCAGGTCTAACTGGTTCCCATAATGAATCTACAGGGTGCCCCAAAGGTTGCTCATGAAGTTGCCATACATAGGGAAAATGGGAAATTGTAGCTAAATGTACCTTTACTTACAAAAGATTCATTACAAAATTTTACAAAGGGGTGGACGACAAGTGGAGAATATTTTGTAAATACTTTGTAGAATTTTGTAAGGGTGGACGGCTGGATGAAAATTCTCATTTATGCATAATTACCTTATGTGAGGTCATGTGATAGAGTCTTTACATTCTTACAAAACCCAGCATGGCATCACCTTTTTGTTTGTCTGTTTTTTTTTAAATTTATTGCTGGGGATTCATTGAGGGTACAAGGAACCAGTTACATTGATTGCATTTGTTAGGTAAAGACCCTTTTACAATTGTGTCTTGTCCCCCAAAGGTGTGGCACACACTGAGACCCCACCCCCTCGCTCCTTGTCTGTTTGTTTTTTAACAAAAGAGGAAAAGAAAGCTCAGAGACCAGCATTGTAACTTGCCCAGGGACACATCACGGCTACGTGAGGCCTCCAGGATCCAAACCTGCCTCTGCCTGAGCTCAAATCTCTTCACCATCCCTCCTGGACCGCTGCCTGACCTAAACCATCAGTTACTCTCCTGAGAACCAGTAGAAGGAAAACACTAAAAAGCTAACAAGGAACTAAAGTAATTACGAGATTTATAGTAGAGTGAATTCGGGAAGTTATTAACTAAATGAGATAATTTGTGTAAAAACAACTTTCAGCTATGTGTGGCTGTCACTATATTTACACACAATGTTTTCCTTTTCCCAGAAGTGACTGGATTGTTTCAAATGGAATATTATTCAGTAAATGCTAGAAAATCCCGTGCAATGCGTATATAAAAGTAGACAGACATGTTCCTTGTTATAACAATTGTTATAATATTTCTTTTAAATAATTCCTTCCCCCATGCTAGTTTCATTCCCATGATCTATACTTTCTATTTCACGAGGTACTAACCCCTTCTTTCCTAACCTAAATTAATTCTTCAGCCTCAAGCTGAAGAAATGGCATGTCTTCAACAAATTCTACATGCAGCATTTCAATTGGATAAATTATTTCAAAGAACAGAGATCTGACAGGAAAAAATATTAAAGCAGTCCCCCCACATGGAAAGTATCCAGAAATATTAGCGCCTCTTTGGTATTAAATAAATATCTCCTGAAAATCGGAATAAATGAGATAATTCACATTTTGCTTCCAGAGCTAATTTTCTAGGGAGTGAGATGTTTGTGGGCAATTGCAGGAAAGCAACAAGGAGAACAGTTTCTGGGTTTACATATCTGCCTTTGCAAGAGAGAGTTGAAAATATAGTTGTCATGTCTCTGTGTGTTTTCCAGCAAGGCATCTATGACAGCAAATGATGTCATAAAAACGATTAATTTCCCACAAGAACTTTGGCTCAGATACAGCAGATAGATCATGATTATTGCTAATTGCTAGACACCACAACTTTTCTTTCTTCTTTTGTTCTTTGTTGTTGTTGTTGGGGATTCCTTGAGGGTACGCAGAACCAGGTTACATTGATTGCTTTTGTTAAATAAGAATCCTCTTATAATTGTTGAAACCTCAAATACATCTTTGTTTCAATAAACTAACTGCAAAATACTAAAGTTCCTTTCTGTCCTCCTATACAAATAGAGGTGTTTCAGGGCCTCCCATGAAGGGCACTTGTAGGGGACAGATACAAACAGGCATGGGATGATTCAGTGAGGGACTGAAGGCTCTGGAAGGCACTTTCCTCCTCAGTCTGCCCCTCAAGCCCTGGGCTCCCTCTGGAAGGTGCTTTCTGGCCCCTCACCCTATCACCTGCCCACCAGACCCTCTCTGAGGTCCTCAGACTCTTGGGTTCTGACATGAGGTCATGCTCAGAGTCCCTGTTCCAGGCCTGTCCTTCGGTCCATGCTGGGCCTGCTGGCCATGGATGGGCTCCTCTGACCTCATGTGAGGGTCCAGGGCTCAGGACCTGGATTCACACGAGCTGGTTGTAATCTGGCTCTGCAATTTCTGTGACATTAACTGTGAACAGATCTCCTGTTTGCCCACCTGCACCTGCTCTGGGAACAAATGAGGTGGGAATGTAAATGAGCCCTTTATATCATAAAAGGTCTGCTTCCTGTGTGATGGGAAAGTGCTGCCACTTTCCAGCCGCCAGGGCTTTCTCCTGCCCCTGGATCCTCACTGCTTGAGGGAGCCCCAGAGAGTGTAAGTTCCCTCCCCAGTCTGCTTTGAGCAGGAAGGACCTGGGACCTGGGGACATCCCAGAAGGGCTCCAATCACCTCTGCAAAGGCACAGTGAGACCCACAGGGTGAGAGACACCGCGTCACAGGCTGCAGCCTGAGTCTTCTCTCTGAGAGGTTTCCCTTTTCCTTCCACATTTCAGGAGACATGTGATTGTTTCCTGGTTTTCGGACGCAGATACCCTTGCCTCAATGAAAGAGCTGATTCCAATATTCAACCCTGAGACTCATGTTGGTTTCATGGTCCCTGTCACCCTGGTAGGACACCCTGA
Source organism: Perodicticus potto (assembly GCA_963574655.1). Taxonomy (NCBI): domain Eukaryota; kingdom Metazoa; phylum Chordata; class Mammalia; order Primates; family Lorisidae; genus Perodicticus; species Perodicticus potto. Next base: position 2,567 of record CAUYRH010089308.1, on the reverse strand, counting down.
AGGCAATGAGACTGTGTGTGCAGCTCCCCTGCAGGGCACAGCCCACCAGGGCACACCCTGTTTTCGTGTCTGGAATGAATGTGATCCTGATGTCTATTGCCTGGAGCCCCTTTGTCCTGTTCTGGGGCTTGGGGATGCAGAGTTCCTCCCCTGGGGCCCAGGCAATGCCCCTGGCCCACAAGCTGCCCCCTGCACAGGGCTCACCTGCAGAGCAGCAGAAGGGGAGGACAGTCAGCAGCTTCATGGTGGGGTCAATGCAGTCAGCTGTTCAGTGACGTGTGGCAGGGAGCAAGGAAGTGACTGTGGAGGGAGCTCCAGACGGCTGTTTATCCCCAGGCAGTGCAGTTCCGGGAATGAGGGAATGAGTCAGAGACTCATCTTGGCCCAGCAACAGGAAGCAATCACACGCACCAAACAATGTATGTGTAGAAACATCTTCCTTCTATTTCGCCTCCTCCTGCTCTTCTTCCTCCTTTCTCTCTCCATGGTGCTAACCGCTTCTTATCCTGTATGTCTGTGCTGGCTCAACCCACCCCCTCTCCCCCTGGGCCAGGCGTAATACCACACATCTCCTCTGGGAGGCAGGCTTCTCTCATTCCCAGACATTGGTTTTCAGAGACGTTCAGAGTGGGAACACCACTGTGGCGACCAGCACACCAAAAGCCTTGACAAACATGATACAGTGCATCCATCTAACAAACACTTGTACCCTCTTAGCCCCAGGCAGGCACTGCAGTTCCTGCCAAAAATGAGGGAATGAGTCAGAGGTGCTGCCTGACCCGGGCCTAGGAAACAATCTTACACCCCTAGGGAAACCTAGTCAGCAAGAGTAGGAACCAAGAAGGGCATGATTTTTGGAGCCATGACAATTTGGGGACAGTAATAATGACATATGACTTTAGGTAAAATGGATGTGAATATGTTTTTCAAACTCTGAAACCCACTGGAGTGAGCCTGTGGTATCATTATTGTTGTTAATATCATGGTCTTCTTCTGTTCCTCCTTCCCTTTCCTCCTTGTTCTTCTACTCTTTTTCCTCCTGTTCCTCTTCCTCTTCATCTTCTGTTTCTTGTTCTTCAAGGTGCAGCTGGCTTCACAGCCTGGCTGGCTGTCTGTCCTCCAGGAGTGCAGGTGGGCTAGGTGCAATACCGTATTCATCCTCTGGGGGCAGCCCTTCCTCTCCGCACACATTCCTTTTTTAGGAAAGTTGTTTCAAGTTTTGGAGAAAACATACTAAGATCTAAACGAAATAAAATTGAGGTTTTTGTTTGTTTTGTCTTTTCTTCTTTCTTCACCACAATTGCCTCAGTAATTTAATTCAGCTTTATCAATTCCCTTCGTTATGAATTTATGAATTAATTTTTGTTTAGTTCTTCGTTGCCCTTTAAGATTTTCCTTGCACTGATTCACAGGCTGCTGTGAATTAGTAGAGTGACTGCGTGCTCAGGGCAGGCAGTGCTGGACTGTGAATGGGAACGGGATTTGGCTCAAGCAGATGTGGGTTTGGATCCTGGAGGCCACACGGAATCGTGACAAGTCCTTTGGGAAACTGCCCTTCTGGTGTCTCTGAGTTCTCTTTTCCTCTTTTGTGAAATGGGTATAAATGTCACTATGCTGACTTTTTGGAGGACGATAGACACAGTATAAAAGTTTCTATCACATGGTCTAATAGGAGATAACCATGAAATGGCATTTTCTGTCATTGCACCCAATCATTGCTGAACACGTAACTACTGAGCTTCTGTGAGCTGGGCCCCGAGCTGCCTGCTATAGATTCAGTTGTAGGAACAAGTTAGACCAGGCGTTTGCTCTTGTGCCCTTTGCTTTCTACAAGGAAAGTAACAAACAAATCTACAAATCAGTCAGAGATGTCATAAGGTGGTACTTCCTGTAAAGAATGTAATAACCAAGCCCCCTGTCCCTGCACCAAGCCCCCTACTCCTGCTACTAATCCCCCAACGCATAGATTTAAAGAATATAACAAACCCTTTACCCTTCAAAGGGGAAGTGTTTTGTGTCTTAGCCCCAGCCCCCACAAGGGCGGAGGAGCTAAATTCTGGGGGGAAGAGATAAGCTTACAGAAGGAAGGGAGGGGTATAATTTAAAGAAGCCCCTGGTGCAATACCCCCTGGTAGAAAGTCCCGAGTTCCTAGAAACTTACCCAACTCCTATGCCCGTACTTTGTATCCCTAAACTATGTATAAAGCATGTACCTTATGACCCATGAAGTAATGAACTTGTGATGTATCTTATGATTTATGAACCCATATGTACCCCCCACCCTGCAACCCCCTTAACTGCTATGATTAGCTTCTGTATTATGCTAACTTGCTTTGCTGACCACGCAAGGAAAATAGTATAAAAGGAGTGCCCGCCAGGCATTCGGGGCTGCATGCCTTTGTGGTATCAGCCCCCTGCAGGTGTAATACATTTATCAATTATTGCACCAAATTGGGGTCCATCTTTCTATCTCTGTGACTCAGTTTGCCTCCAGAACATGAACCATTCATGCAAGCAGATGCTGTGGTAGACGGGCTGCCCCGCATCCTGCCAGGTCTGAGACAGCC
>CAUYRH010089307.1:0-10385 GCA_963574655.1 Perodicticus potto | reverse complement strand
GTAGTCCCAGCTACTTGGGAGGCGGAGGCAGGAGACTCGCTTGAGTCCAGGAATTGGAGGTTGCTGTGAGCTGTGATGCCACAGCACTCTATCCAGGGTGACAGCTTGAGGCTCTGTCTCAAAAAAAAAAAAAAAAAAAATCTTCAGACATCACCAACTATCCCAGCGGTTTGGGGGAATTCTTCCCCTAGTTGATAAACATGATGATGGTCATCTTCCATCAATCACTTTCACCACCGCAGCTCCCAATCATTGTGAGTGACTAGAAGCCAGCAACGTCAAGAGTTGAGCTATTACTAACTTCCTTTTACAGGGGAAGACACTAAGATGTTAAGAAAATTAAGTAATTTGCCCAAGTTTACTTAGCTAATAAGTATGGCACCATGTAGTTCAACTACATAACCCCCTTTAGTTCTTACAAGGGATAATAACTGCCATGGAATTTTAAGAAGGAGAAAGACTGCCATTAGCTGGTTAGGTGATTAAGGAAGAACAGAGGCAGTAGGTAAAAGCTAAGTCTCAAAACATCTATGTTTTTTAGACAATCACCATTCTGGACAGACTCACTCAAATTTGTCAAAGTTTCTCTCAACATGATCACTTAGAACCAATATTCCAAACCTAATGGCTAGCCATCTTATTAATAAAGTTCAAGATTGCATTCACCATTCTTTTTAATAGCTAAATACTTATAATGACATTGTCAATTAAACTGTCAAGTTTTACACATCAAGTAAGGTTCACTCTACCTAAAAGTGAATAATTTATTTTTAGAACTCAAATGCAGAGCTTCACACTCACTTCTACAATGTTTTTCTTAATGTTTTGGCCTAGCCTTTTGATCTATTTTCTCAGTCTGATATAGTTCAAATATTTACCAAAATGAACTATACTAGCTTTTTTTCCCCTAAAAACCTAATTTACATGCTTTCTATGGTTACCCTCATGTCTTTGAAAAATATTTAATCTGCCTAAGTGTTTACCTTACTACCTAAGATGTAAGTAGAGGTACAAGATCCCTACCAAAATATCCCCTCTAAATTGACAATTCCTAAATTATTGCTTTCTGGGTATAGTTATCAACCACATACAATTCACTCTACACTATTTTGACTTGACCCATAATCTACCATCCAACCCTCCAGCTTATCCCCTGTCAGATAATTTGGTCCCTTGACTGACCCATTTGGTAATTTACTAAAAGAGTGAACTAAGATAAACATGCTATGACCTCACACAGTTGCTACAGATCATCCCTTACTCTACTAAATGTTCATAGCCCTCTACTCAGTAGTCTACTTAAGAATAGTCCCATGGCCAAAATTACCACAATCTTATCTTTTAGTTAAATCCCTTTCAGAAAAGTAGATTATTTGCTGAGAATGGTGTAATCACACCGTGTAATCCTAGCACTCTGGGAGGCTGAAATTGGTAGATTGCTTGAGCTCAGGAGTTTGAGACCACTCTGCCCAAGAATAAGACCCCGTCTCTACTAAAAATAGAAAAGCTAGCCAGTCTTGTGGTGGATGCCTATAGTCCCAGCTACTCAGGAGGCTGCGGCAAGAGGATCGCTTGAGCCCAGGAGTTTGAGGTTGCTGTGAGCTAACTCCAGGCCACTCTACCCAGGGTGATACTGTGTCTCATAAATAAATAAATAAATTGCTAGATAGATAGCTGATGGATAGAAAATGGGCAATTTTCATTTCTTTCATAATTTCTCAAACATGAACAATTATGCTTTTATAATCATATTCATATGCTTTTAAGTCTATTATGATGTCATATTTCTAAGCCTAAAAGCTGAATGCTAAAAGCTATTTTCTCATCTTTCTTGAACTTCAATTTCACAATGATATTATCTACTCTTTTATTATCTACTCTACTCTTTCTCACAGAAATAGCTATCCTCTTATTAAAGAAAAAGGAAGCAAAAAATTTAAAAACCAAAATAGATCAGTTTTCTGTTACCTAATAGCACTGTACTGTCTTCCCCAAATAACAAGAAACCTTTACCTCTTATTCTATGTTCATTTAAGAAGACTTTAAGTTGTTTCTTTTTTTTAGAAGATCTGTACAAGCTGTCCTCTTTTGGGAAGTGATTATTTCTCCACCTAGTTACTTAATGAATATTGGCCGAAAACTGTTTGGGTGTCTCCTCCTTTATAAAGCCTCCCAAAAGATGTGGCTACCCTATCTTTGGAGCAAAGATAGTACTAGTACTTTGTGAAACCTCCTCCTATTCTCTGCTTATCTTCCCCATTAAATTTTAAGTCCCTTAAGGCTGGAGCTTATACCTACTATGTCTGAAGCATATGTCCCTTAGCAACTCAGAAGTGCAGGGCTTAAAAAAGAAGTCAAGGGTAGAGACTTGGGAGGCTGACAGCAAAAATGGCAGGAAAAAAATATAAAAGAAAACAGAACTATCATATGAGAAAATTCTGAGAGGAATGAAGAAGTGGACCAAACATTAGACATGTGCATAAAAGAGAGAAAAGGATGTGGAGAAAGGGACCTTTAATGGAGCAGTATAATGATAACTCAAAAGCCTCCAAAGAGACTGACACAAGTAATATACTTACATTTTTTTCTGATAATTCAAGAGGATGACTAGGCAAAAGTTGATTTTTCACACAAGAGAAACTGGGAGAAAAAATTAAAAGGGCAATTAAGTATCACTCAATACCCACAGTTCAAAAATCATATCTATTAAGGGTTGACTATAATGGAATGGCATGAGAGAGGTTTTTTTTGTTCTGTATTCTGACTGTGGTGATAGTTATAGGAATTGATATATGTGTTAAAATTCATAGAACTATATACCAAAAAGAAAACAAGTCAAATGCCCTATATGATAATGGTTCAAGAACATACCTATTGTGGTGGTGATCAAGACTTTTAATTGCTAGGGTTTTGGAACTTTCCAAAACCTTGTGCAAAATGATGCCCTAAACCTAAAAGAAATTTAATAAGCATATGTTTATTACTAGTACTCTGATGTTTCCAGCACTATATAAAGTATTTAAGCCTTTTCCCTTCAGGTCTAACACATGTTTAATATAACTTTCGTAAACATATTAAAGCATTTACTAAACACCTCCATGTGAAAGTACTATTAGGTGATGCACAGATAGAACCAGGGCACTGGTCTTTACGACTATCTTATTGTCCAAACCTTGATTTAAAGCTTAAAAAAACCCTTCGAAGTCCTGCCACAATCATTTATTGAATTTTGTCTTTGTACAGAACAGTATCCAAGAAGTGGGACTTGAAAATTGTCCTGCTCATGGCAATCTTAAGAGTTCGATCAGAAAGAAAAAGGAACATTTAATATGGAAAAAAAAATCAACAGGACTTAGTTACTGCCTAGCCAATGAATCTAATTATACTACAAATCAAATTATATCTCCAATTCAATGGGCTATATATTGCATCTTTTACTATAAAACTGAAAGTAGGACGGCGCCTGTGGCTCAAAGGAATAGGGCGCCAGCCCCATATACCGGAGATAGCGGGTTCAAGCCCAGCTCTGGCCAAAAACTGCAAAAAAAAAAAAAAAAAAGGAAAAAAACCTGAAAGTAATGAAAGATTATGTCTGCCCTTCTGCTGTAATAACATTTTAAAACTAGATACGAGGTTGGACAACTAAGTTCACTAACTTACCCTAGAAATAGGGCTACATACCTCACTGATGAGTATCACTATGGTCACCTTCAAGGATATCCCCTTGGAAAGCTATTCACTAATGCTAGTGCCTAGCCCACTCTTCAAAGCAATTTTGGAGCTCTTTTTAGAATGGCTACCTGAGTTGTCATCGTAAGAGGTCTGACAAGTTCATAAACTTGTCCTAGAAAAAGTGCTGCATACCTCATTGCTAAATGTCACTAGTCATGAGATGGCCAAAGAGACTTTGAAGGTGATCACAGTGACATTCACCAATGAGGTATAGACCACTTTACTAGGATGAGTTCACAAACTTAATTGTCTAACCTCATATAAGGCCTTTTCTTTGACATGACAATGGGGACCTATTGCTGTCTATGGAAAACATATCTAGTTCTGCAAACCTACATCTTGTTCTTGCTCTGTGAACTTATCTTTCTTTTCCTCAACAAACTATTTCACACTAGCCTTAAATACTAAAAAATAAAAAAAATAATAGAATTAGATACATGTATAAATTCAAGATATGGAATGCTTATGGAGAAAGACATTATTCTTATATAATCACTGAAAGGGGCATAAACTGTGTGCTAATGCTAGAAGAGAAATACAGCAGTAAACACTTACGGAATGCTTCTAATGTCAGGTACTGTTTTAAATATTTTTTAGGAATTAACTTATTATTCTTCAAAATAAGATATAGACTATTAGTGGCCCTATTTTAAAAATAAAGACAGGGAGACTTAGAGCAATTAAGTCACTTGCCCAAAGGCACACATCTAGTAAAGAGCATAGTCTGGATCCAAATCCAGGCAGTCTGAGTCCAGAGTCCATCCTCTTAACTGCTATGCTCCAGTGCCTTCCCCCCAAAAGTGAATTACTCCAATAGCTAATACAATAAGGAGGCAAATGGCTCTCCAAATTATCATAGCAAAAATAAATAATGATACTAATAATAATTCCTATCAAATCATGCTAATGAGTACTATTGCCTAGGAGAATGCCCTACTTTGGAAACTTACTACTCGGAGATGCTTCATCTACTACAGAAAACATTTACAGCTCTTCCCCTCCCCCTTCCCACTGTATCTAGGGTATATTACTTCCATCATCTCCCAAATTAAATATACATTTATAGTCTTATGAAGAATATAGTGAAAAATAATTCACAGAAACAATTTATTATAACAAAGTTGAAGTCACAACTCCTGCATATACCCTTTCCGAAGAAGATCATGACTTTCAAAAGGTCCACTTGCTGAAAGTTCAGTAACTGGAATTCTGTCCTTTAGCTGTGATCCAAGTCCTCTGGCATTCTACAACACAAATAAAATAAAAAACAATATTAAATACCAAAATATTTAAACACCCCCCCAACACCCATGTCAAAAATACTGTTTAAGTAGGAGAGAGAAAAGATAAGATCTCTCCCTCAAAGACCCCGCACACTACCAGTGGTTCTCAACATGAGGGTCGCAACCTACAGGAACTGTAATAAAGGACCGCGGCATTAGGAAGGTTGAGAACTACTGCACTTGACAATTATGAGCCTTAAGCATTATGACAGAAGGACATAAGTGATACAAAGAGTAATACCAAGGTTGGGAGTGGGAAGGATTCCCAAGCTAATCTCTGGGCTGGGTTTTGGGGTTGTTTGGTTTTTATTGAGATCGGGTCTCACTGTCACTCAGGCTGGAACGCAGGAGCATGATCACAGCTCTGGGAGTCATGAGCTCCTGGGCTCAAGTGATCCTCCCACCTCAGCCTCCCAAGTAGCTGGGATCACAGGTGTGTGTCACCACACCTGCCTAATTTTAAATAAAAAAATTTGTAGACACAGGGTCTCACTATGTCACCAGGCTGGACTTGAACTCCTGGCCTTAAATGATCCTCCCACCTCAGCCTCCCAAAGTGATGGGGTTATAGGTGTGAACGTGCTTAGCCCCAGCTGGTTTCTTAAAGCTGCCAAACTGAAAGGCATTCCAGGAAAAAAGAAACAGCATTTTATATAGCATCTTCAGCAAAGAAGAAAAAAAAAAAAAAAAACAACAAAAAACTCCACAAAGATACGTCATGGATAAAGGTGTGAAGATATAAATTAGTTATAAGTAGTTTGAGATGACTGGCTAAATATATGTCCGTAGATATTAGTAAAGACTGGCAAAATAGAAAATAAAGTCTTATATACAAAGAAACCTGGGTTTTATTCTGAAATTGATAGAGCCTCTGAAGAGAGGGCAAGATCTGATTTGCTTTCACCGGAAATATCTTCCCCTTAGGTTGGAAAGTTTAACATAGGATCAACCAGGATGACAGAATTCTGGGGAATACCATTTTTAAGGATAAGGAAGAACAAAGAAATAGGGTTAAGAATAGACAAGACAGTTAGAAAAAAGAGCCCACAGAAGCTAGGAAAAAGGGAATTCAGAAAGTGTTTAGTTTCTTTCTTTTCATATCCTTACATTAGAGACAAAGTCTTGCTATGTTGCCCAGGCTCCATTTGAACTCCTAGGTTCAAGCAATCCTCCTGCCTCAGCCTTCCAAGTATTTGGGATTACAGCCACACACCACTGACCCTAGTGTTCGTGTTTCTGATTTCTTTTTTTAAAGACAGTCTCACTATGTTGCCCTCGGTAGAGTGCCGTGGCATCACAGCTCACAGCAACCTCAAACTCTTGGGCTTAAGTGATTCTCTTGCCTCAGCCTCCCAAATAGCTGGGACTGTGGTAGGCGCCCACCACAATGTCTGGCTATTTTTTTGTTGCAGTTGCATTATTGTTTTAGCACTATTGTTTTAGCTGGCCCGGACAAATTTGAACCCCCCAGCCTGGGTGTAGGTGGCAGGTGCCCTAACCACTGAGCTACAGGCACCACCCAAAAGTGTTTGGTTTTTATAAAAGGAGGGCAGTACCTATAAAAACAAAATGTATCTAATCAGAATACTAGAAAACAAAACAAAACAAAAAGAAGGAACAGTGCATTTGGTATGGATGCACTGTCACCCTAAACATTTATATATTATGAAATATGCCATCACCAAATACTTGCTAGGCACCTGTGTGTCAGGTACAGTCTAAATGAAGATACACGTCTACTTCCCAGAGTTTCATCTCAAAGATAAATTAACCAAGCAATAAACTAGTAGGTAGTACAACAGATAAAGCACAAGATGTTGACTTTAAATCACTTGCTGCTCAAGTGCAAATATCCCTATACTTCCACAGAAAACAGCTACAAGATAGTTACTCTAAGCGAAACCATTCTGAGAAACCAAAATAGTTTTGATTTATTGATTTCTTTTTTTTTTTGAGACAGAGCCTCAAGCTGTCACCCTGGATAGAGTGTTGTGGCATCACAGCTCACAGCAACCTCCAACTCCTGGGCTCAAGCGAGTCTCTTGCCTCTGCCTCCCAAGTAGCTGGGACTGCAGGCGCCCGCCACAAGGCCTGGCCATTTTTTTGGTTGCAGCCATCATTGTTGTTTGGCAGGCCCAGGCTGGATTCGAACCCGCCAGCTCAGGTGTACATGGCTGGTGCCTTAGCCCGCTAAGCCACAGGCGCTGAGCCTGATTTATTGATTTCTTAATGTGTTTGTACATTTTATTTCATCAGGTACTTTCTCTAGTCTGAGGGTTCTTCACTCTGCCACGCTTGCCCAGACTCTCACACACGGATAACTTTGACAGCATTCTAATCAGTCTTGCCTTAGACTCACCCACTGTCCAATTCTGCACATACAGGTTTTCTGAAAACACACAATCTTCCCCCACTCCCAAACTGCTATAAAATCTTTCATTGGCTCATCAATGTCTACAGAATAAGGTCCAGAGCAGAACTCAAAGACCTGTCAGCAAACCACACCACCTCTTTGGCCCTGTTTACTCATCTGCATCAGGCAGCTGAACTCCCTCCAGGACTACAGATGCTACTTAACTTATGATAAGGTTACTTCCCAATACACCTATGATAAGTTGAAAATATAAGAAGCTGAAAATTATTTAATATACCTAACCTACTGAACATCAGATTTTAGTGTAGCCTTCCTTAACAGAGCCCAGAACACTTACATAAGCTTACAATTGGGCAAAACCATCTAATAAAAAGCCTATTTTTTTTAAAAAAAATTGAGTATCTCATGCAACTTATTGAATACTGCACTGAAAGTGAAAGAATGGCTTTATGGGTACTAAAAGTATAGTTTCTACTGAATGCATATCACTTTTGCAATATTATAAAGTCAAGAAAAATAGTTAAGTTGAACCTCTGTAAGTTGAGGAGCTCTGTAGAACTGTATGATTGTAGCGTTCCAAAGGTACCTTTTGCTACTTTCCTACGTGAACATTCTCCTCCTGCCAGACTCATTTATTGTAAAGTGACAGAAAATGTTTCTTCTCTGTAGGAAGAGGGGAATTCTGATTTCTGGGTTTTACTGCTGCAGTCATTTTTCCAATGTCCTTTCGTAAAATCCCAGGGCCAAAATGTTTCTAATAAAGTACAGAAGAAAACAAGTCTATGAAAATCTAATTACCAGGTATACTTGAGAGTGCTTATAAAACTTTTCCCCAACAAATAGTATTTACCAACAGAAGCTTTCTAGATTTGGATGATGGCTTACGAGCATTAACCCATAAACCCAGAAACGGTGGCAACAGTAACTCAGGAGTCTTCCCAAATATCACAAGTTTTAAATTAAGGGACGGAGGAGAAGAAGGGTGTAGAAGGGAGGGGGGAGATGCACTAACAAAACTGACAAACTGGGGAAAGCAGCTGTTACGGCTGTTTTTTAACCTACGACACCTGACACTACAAACTCTCAAACCCGTTTGTAAAGTTTGGCTACATAATTGCGACCTATAGTTGTGGGTTGTCATTATGCATTTGGGAGGGGGGAAGTACGAAGCCTGAGGGCTCCCGGTTCCCAGAGGTTACCCTTCGGGGAAAGGGTCTGCACTGCCAAGCACAAAACGTTGCACTTTGGGGTTTTCCTTTCCAGCTCTGAGTCAACTAAGGGGAGGGCCCCGAGCTGCTGCGGGGACCTGGGATGAAAGCGCGCAAACCGAGGGAGAGGAGGGGAAACAGGATGCAGCCGATTCGCTGCCTGCGGGACTAGTGCGGGGTCGGGCCGCTGCCCCCGTCACCACCCGCCCCAACCCGGTGACTCGACAGATCATGGCGGCCGGGGCCGGCTCCGTGCCCAGGCCGCCGCCGCCGCCGCCGCCGCCGCCGCCCGGGGAAGGGCTGGCAGGCGGCGCCCTGCTCCTGCCGAGCCACGGTCTCGAGCCCGCCTGGAACTCGGGCCGCCCGGGAACTCACCATCTTCACCGCTTCTCCGAACAGTCTCCCAGCCCCGTTCCCTGCAGCCGACCCCGCCGCTTACTTCCGTTTCCGGGGGCCGCCCGCCACATCCGCCGGAAGTGCGTCCGTCCGGGCAGGAAGGAAGGAGGGCGCGGGGAGCCCGGAGGGAGCCGCGCGGGTCGGAGGCTCCCACGCCCGGGATCCCGAGGGACCGCGGGCCAAGGGCGGAGTGAGGGTGTGGGCCGCGAGGAGGGACGTGCCGGAGGGAAGGGAAGATGCGAGCTCCGCCTTTAAAGTAAACATTACGGGCTGTGCTGTCGGTTAAGAGAGAGGTGCATTGTGCTTTTATAGATGCGTCGCCTTAACACAAAACCACTCTGCGGTAGGTGGTACGTTTTACAGAAGGGTAAAACGAGGCCTGGAGGTTTGAATGATTTGCCTGAGAAGGCAATAGGGAGGCTCGGCGCCTGTGGCTCAACGGGCTAAGGCGCCAGCCACGTACTCCTGAGCTGGCGGGTTCGAATCCAGCCCGGGCCAGCCAAACAACAATAATGGCTGCAACCAAAAAATGGCCGGGCGTTGTGGTGGGCACCTGTAGTCCCAGCTACTTGGGAGGCAGAGGCAGGAGACTTTGCTTGAGCCCAGGAATTGGAGGTTACTGTGAGCTGTGATGCCACAACACTCTATCCAGGGTGACAGCTTGAGGCTCTGTCTCAAAAAAAAAAAAAAAAAAAGGCAATAGGGGAACATAAGGCTTCTCTCCGGTTATTTTTATATTTTAAAATAGATTGTATGTCGAAAACCTGCTATGGGCAGAACCCTGGGCTGAGGTGAAGAAAACAAAAGGTGACCAGGCTGGCGTGTCCCCTGGACGGGGATACTCCAGGGGTTGCGGGTATAGTGACGACTAAGTAAGTGTGACCGTGACCCATACACACTGGACTCATAAGATTATATATCAGTACGATTCTAAGTATGTCACATGCATTATCTCTGATCTTTTCAATAATCTCATGAGGTAGTACTACTGCTACCCCAATTTTACAGATGAGGAAGCCAAGACATAAAGAGGTTAAATAAAGATGCCCAGAGACCTGAGTTTGAGTCCCATTTTCCATGGTCCTGACACTGTACTGGATTGCCTTTCAAATATAATATGATAAAATGGCCTTGTGTTTTGCCACCATATAATGTACACAACGTAAAGAGTCCTTGGACTGTTTGCTAAAGAATAAGAGCAAACTAATTTGGGATAGTAAAGTATGTAAAAGAACATTAGTTCTTTCTGCAGATCTGTTTGTGCAGAAAGCAAACTGGGTACCTGAGCAACAGGCCTTTTTCTACAAAAAGAGAAAGAAAAACCCTAGCCAGGACTGGTCATGTGCATCTATAGTCCCAGCTACTTGGCAGGCTGAGGCAGGAAGATTGCTT
>CAUYRH010089306.1:0-17081 GCA_963574655.1 Perodicticus potto | reverse complement strand
GAAGACTAAAACTGGACCCACACCTCTCACCATTAACTAAGGTAGACTCTCACTGGATTAAAGATTTAAACTTAAGACATGAAACTATCAAAATATTAGAAGAAAGTGCAGGGGAAACTCTTGAAGGAATTGGCTTGGGTGGATATTTTATGAGGAGGACTCCCCAGGCAATTGAAGCAGTATCAAAAATACACTACTGGGATCTGATCAAACTAAAAAGCTTCTGCAAAGCCAAGAACATAGTAAGTATATCAAGCAGACAGCCCTCAGAAAGGGAGAAAATATTTTCAAGTTATGCCTCAAACAAGGTTTAATGACCAGAATACACAGAGAACTCCAACGTATTAGCAAGAAAAGAACAAGTGATCCCATATCAGGAAGAGCAAAGGTCTTGAAGAGAAACTTCTCTAAAGTAGACAGTTGCACAGCCTACAAACACATGAAAAAATGCTCACCATCCTTAATCATCAGAGAAATGCAAATCAAAACTACTTTGAGATATTACCTAACTCCAGTAAGATGAGCCCACATGACAAAATCCCAATACCAGACATGTTGGTGTGGATGTGGAGAAAAGGGAATGCTTCTACACTGCTGGTGGGAATGCACACCAATACTTTCCTTTTGGAAGGATGTTTGGAGAGTACTTAGAGATCTAAAAATAGACCTGTCATTCGATCCTATAATTCCTTTACGAGGTATATACCCAGAAGACCAAAAATCACATTATAACATAGATATCTGATACTATTTTAATTTTTACCACCAACACTTTGGCCTCATTTACCTGATTGATATGTGTGTGTGTGCGCGTGTGTTTAGTATAATGGGGGAGTATAGAAAGAGGCATATATTCGAGAATACATCCTGAAACCAGAACTATGTTTATACTCATAATGAATATTGAACTTGCACACTAATTCCTGAGACTGCCTTACATGTATGCAATTTAACAATAATTGAAATTTCATTTCTCAGTACATATTATACAACAAACTTCCTCTTTCTTAATAACTAGAACACCATCTCAGCCTCCCAGACTAATTATGTTAGTAGAACAATGAATGTTGAGAAAGATGTTCATAAAACTTTAGAATAGGAAAAGACTATAGAGACCATTTTGTTTATATCCACCTTCCACATACCAAAATTAAAGTTGTTTTGTAGACGAGTATTTAAGATGATAACAAATCTATTCAAAAACAAACAAACCAAGAGGTTCAATATTTCCCTGCCCCTGGCTGAAAAAAATTACAGCACATAACTACTAGATTTCCATAATCTAGATTGGGCCTTTTTAGTCCCCAACTTTTACTCTCCACACTCCATTCCACTTCACCCCTACTCTCATCCATGAATAACTTTTCAAGGAATCAATTAAAACATTTACAAATTGTTAATAACAATACAGTACAGTCACTATCTGGTCAGAAAAGGGCACTAAAGAAGCAAACAGAGGCGGTCACAAACACAGGGTGTAAACTACCATGTCGGCGAGAGCAGCTGGATACCAGCCTGAAACATGTACAAATTCATAAGAAAAAAAAAAACAGAAAATAGAAGCAATTTTAGAAGAAATATATGTCAAGTGTTTTCTAAAATCATGGTATTTAATTTTCTCAATGTACTGTAAAGTATTACTCTCAATTTTATTGACATTGGGTTATTAGGGCTTGGTAAAATTAAATATCTTATGTGAGTAACTTTAGAGAGAAAAATTAGAATATAACTTCTCCATTAAAGTTATCTTTATTTGTTAAACAAAGCACAGAAAATGAGTAAGAAATAAAAGAATCAAGCTAAGCCCATAATATTTAAAAGACAAACATGATTTATTTTCCTCTTTACATTGTAGTTTTGTTTCAAAAATATTTTGGAACTGATTATAGAATAAGAAAAACTGTAATAAACATATGTATGATTTTTTTTTTTCTGGAGTAGAGGGTCTTGCTGGAAAGAAAGAAGCATCATTCATGTAAACAAGTGCTCAATAATTACACCTAAAATGGATATGAGGCATTTGGAAACATGCAAACAAGTTTCCTATGGGAAGGACACCCCGTTACAGGTCAGATAACTGGGCATTAGGCTGTCTGCCAGTACAAAGAAGACTCCTCTGCAGGACCCACTTTAAATACCCATGACCACCTCCCTTGGACCCCTGCCAGGGCAGGACTAGTATTTATAGGCACTGTCCCGAGATAGACTTTAAGACCAAACTACAGAAAAATACAGAAGTCTCATTAAAGTTGTTCCTGTTGTCCATTTTCTCTGTACATTTTAGATTTTCAGAAATTTAATCAAAGTATCTTCCTTTGTATGTATGTATATACTTTCACCTTAAGCATCAGAATTCAGTTACAAATTATGGAATCCAATTATGAATACTCTCAACTTTTAAGATATACACATTCATATTTAAAATGTAAAACAAATCTAAGGATTTATGAAGATTGGAAATATTTAAATCAGCTTTTAAAATAGGGTTATACTTACTAAAAGTATAAGTTTTTGTGATAAAAGGTATAATTCTCAGCGGTTTCCAAGTTATTGATTTAAGTCATCTGTACAAATCATCTTTACAATAAAAAACAAACTGCAAAAATCCTTGCAATTTCAGTTTGTTCAGAGATCTGTAAATCTTCTAGGTAGATGTGTGGGTAGACAAAATATGAGCACCCATAGCTTCTGGTAAATACATTCTTTAGCAAAAACTAATAATATTTAAATATAGGATATTTTACAAGAGTATGTAGTTAAGCACAGATCCTTCAGTAAAGCGTATTTTTAAAATATAGTAATTATGTTAGAAGAATTACATCAGGAATAATCACATGTAATTTGTTGAGATATTAAATTTTTATAGCCCAGAAGACAATAGGTCCTTCACGAAACCTATTGAATTTAGGTAATATTTATATATGTTTATAGGTTACACAATATACATTTATCCTTGATAGTTCTTAGTAGAAAAATTCCACAGAAATATTTACAGAGATATCAAGCATAACTTGTTTTATTCATCTTGAGGAATAGCTGAGGTCCAAACATGTACCCCCTTCCCAGCCACAGCTCCCTCCAAGGCTCTCAAAACATTTGTTGGGATCATATATGTAAACCTGAAACAGTATTTTCGTACTTGATATTTAATACTAATTCTGGGATATTTATGTTAATATTTATCTTCTTTACACAAGCCCTTATCTCAACCTATTACTGACCCAAGTTCACACTACATCCCCCATAAACTCACACAGAAGGCACACACAATTGGGGAGTGATGAAAGTTGAGGTTTTAACCACTGCGTCCATGTAACCTCTGAGTGCATACTGCTTTTTGTTTTTTATTTTATGACACTAAATCATATAGAAGAAAATAAAAAACCAAGCCCGTGCCTATTTTCAGTAGATAGTACAGGAAAATAACAGAAATCATTTCAAAATTTGACGCCATATTAACCTTATATGGTAGTTACTAGCGAGACATCTCAGATAGCCTGGAAATCCGAATGAGTGACACAAAGATTTTAGAAATTAGCTAATAATTGCCACTACATAAGAGTATATCTTTAAATAAAAGTAGAAAATAGACATTTAGGGTAAGCAATACAATTCCTCATGCAGCTAACCGATTTTTCTTTGAAATAGTTAAACCACCTCTGATGATTTTGGATCAGAAATAGCACTGGCTGAAGCTATTTGGAGCTTTTCACGGGTCTCTAAGATTATATTCTGATGACCACAGACTCATTCACTCATCTTGTCAAACTGAAGCAGGTCATTTCAGTACAGTTAGGTTCAACAGACCAATATCTAAACGAATCAGGGTTTGGCAACATGAGGCAACTCAAGATCTGTCAGATCAGAAGAATTAGTGAGGAAATAACATTTTCTAACAGAGTCAGTGAGACGGAAAACAACCCATCAGGCGGGAAACATCCCAATGCAATTATTGCAAAATCTCCACCTGGCGGACTGAATAGTCATTTTATAGACAATCAAAAGGTTGAAATTACCCCTCATTGGTTAATGATTCTATTATAGCTAGAAGGCCAAAGCAAATGAAAAAAGATTTGAAGTTTATATTTCAAACAATTAATTCAGACAAATCCCTTTATTGATTGTCCTAACATCACAATCATATCTGTACATATTTGGGTACAAATTATGACTTGCACTAGGTGAACCTTGTGGCTAGCAAATAAATGCCTTTTCCCTGTAGCTGCAACGACTTCCCTTTGCCACCCTTAGGTTGGCAAAACGTTGCTTTTATCTTTGGCTAACTGAGAGCTCTTATCACTATTCAGCTCTGCAGACTAGTTTGTATACTGATTTTATTAGTGAGTAAAACGTGATTTTTAATACAAGTAAATATAATTTTTCTGAAGTAAAAATATACTTGCATTTTACATGTGTAAATAAATGGTCACAACAATTAAAAGCAAAAGATAAAAAATAACCAGGCAGAGAAATCATTCAATTGAAAATCTGTTTTAAATTTATCAATATAACCCTATAGGCAAACTGCTATTCAAAGCCATTTCAAATTAGATTCACCTTTCTTAATATTCCTTTACTTTCCTAAATTTGTTTTTTTCCAAACAGATATTGAATGTATTATTCAATATTATATAATGAAGTGACAAAACATATCTGTTCCTGAGACACTTGCTGCTTTTCTCTTAAATAAAAGGTGAATACAATGTCTATTATTATTTATCTATTTAGCTGAAAAATAAATTGCATATACACCATGCTCTTATAAAAATTATCATTCTGGTAGATGTTGAGGTTCTGTATGATATGAAAATTAGCCTCATTTCCACATATTTCAATATAATTATTTTATCTGAAGTGCTTTCCTGATACATAAAAGAAGAAACCCATACAAATTTATTACATCATAATTTACAAGGCATATGACTTAATGATCTACCCTTTCATCATTAAAAACTTAATTTTATTTAAAGTGTGTTTTTGTATGAGTTGGCCATTTAAGTAATAGATTTTTAATGCCATTTGTCAAGTGCTCACCAGGTTGACTTTTGTCTCTGTCTCTACTTTTTCTTTCCCAGATGTCAGCAAAAGAAAAGGAGGTGAGAGGGATTTGTGGATGTAGAGAGTTCTTACAGATCTAAGCAGCAGTGAAACAGTGAGGATCAACATTTTAAGTTTTCCAAAGGCCAATTATAAAGGAGACGTTCTTCTCCACCAATATGAGGAGAGATGTGATATTAAGGAATGTGGGCGAAAGGAATCATGTCACTGTGGCCAGCAGAATTACGTCCTGAGATGAGACACTTATAGCAAGGCAAAATTGTGGGTAAGTTCTATTCTTTCAGAGTCTTGTTTTGTTGAAGTTTCAAAATCAGTTTAATTTATTGGCATTGCATTTATAACAGAACAGAAAAATATTCTGAATTGCAACTTCCAGTTGATTTTAGGGTTATTGTATAAAGTCAAACAATTGTATATGTCTAAAACATTTTATGTAAATTTTAAAATATTACACAAACCATTATTTAACATTTAAACCATCATCTTTTGGCACAATAATTTAAAATAAAAAATGGAATGTCATCCTTGTGATTTCGGTATTTAAAATAAATTTCATGATTTAGGATTAAATGAAATTTAGGATTAAATGAGTCAGTAATACTTAGAATGCTCTTATACACTGAAAGTGGCAAATGGTTGCAGATAATGCTCAACCTTTTTAAATATGCAATCCACAATGCCAAATTGTGACACCAAAATTCCATGACTCAACATGTGCATTAGACTTTTCCAGACAAGATGATGCACTTCCAAACTCACAGACAGTGAAACTTTTAAAAATCAGAAACTGCCTCATAAGGGTTTACCTCATCCTGATGACTTGCTGAAGTCTAAACACTGTCATTGCAGGACTCCTTTGAATACAGCCATAAGGACCAAAATGAAGAAGGACATTTTCTCAGTCTGATGCTGTATTTGAAGAAAATGAGGTTAATATTTTCCCTTAGCAGTAGAGATCTGCATTCCTGGTTCATAGATAGAGATAGTGCCAGGGGAGTGAAAGTGATGCTAGGAATTTCTTTTTCCCTTTTCCTTCTGGGAAGAATATGAAGAATATGTCTAAAAGGGTAAAATGACTTAGCTTGGAAATAGAGAAAAAGCTTCCATTTTATACCCT
Organism: Perodicticus potto; assembly: GCA_963574655.1. Classification (NCBI taxonomy): domain Eukaryota; kingdom Metazoa; phylum Chordata; class Mammalia; order Primates; family Lorisidae; genus Perodicticus; species Perodicticus potto. Next base: position 10,906 of record CAUYRH010089306.1, on the reverse strand, counting down.
TTTTCTCCTCTTGCTGATTAAGACCCTTTTCTACCTCCAAGTCAACAACTTATCTTTGGGATTCAATTTACTATTTTCCCTGGGGAAATACAAACACTAACTTGGTCTTTACTTAGCAGTAATCTCCCAAGTGTAGCACACGTACATCATTACAATGATTTTGTAGAAGCTCTCAAAGTTTTCTAAGACCATACAGTGAACAGTGTAAGTGCTACTATTGGACTAATCAGATCACTCTCATATCCATCTACTGTTCATTCAGGAGTTCTTTCAGGTTTTAGAACTTTCATTCAGCAAAAATCAACTACCAGCCAAGTACACTGGATTCTGGTAAAGAATATCAATAATATATGACTTCTCATTTAAGACTTCATTCTGGAAAAGGCAAATATGTGAACAAATAATCACACTGCAATGCATATGTGGCATGTTTAGAGTGTAAAAAAAATAGAACCCTGCAACACAAATTTCTGAATCTTTGAACTTTATCCTTTACAGGATACACACACACACACACACACACATGATATCTAAAAATTAAGTTTGCAAACTCATCCCAGAAAAAGCGCCACATGTCTTATTGCTGAATATCACTATGGTCACTTTTGAAGTATTCCCCTTGGGAAGCTACGCACGTATGCCAGTGCCAAGTCTACCTTTCAAAGCGATTTTGCAACTTTTTCTGGAATGGCCATCAGAGTGGTTGTCATATGGTAGACAAAAGCATGCAACAACAATGATGAACGTCATTTACCAAGACACCTTCATACATCAACACAAACGCAGCCTATGATGCTGCTATACCAAGGTTATGAAACCTTACCTAATAGTTTGTACAGTGCTTCCAACGTACACATACGCTGGCAAAGTTCACAAAGTTAATTGTCAGATCTTATATGATGACAGCACTGATGGTCATTCGAGAAAAGAGTTCCAAAATTGTTTTGAAGGGTAGACTAGGCTCTAACATCAGTGCATAGCTTCCCAAAGGGGAGTACTTTGAAGGTGACAATAGTGGTATTCAGCAATGAGGTGTGAAGCACGTTTTCTAGCATGACTTTGAGAACTTAATTGCCAGGCCTCTTACATACGTATTTATGAGTAACATATGTATACACATATACACACACATACATACATACGTAACAGGAGACAAGGTCAAGAAAAACAATAGTTTTCTGGTGAGGTGTTCCAACTAGAATTTCAACATACTTTTTGGTGGTTGTCACTGAAGCATATGGAGAACATCCCTCTGTGAGGATAGTGGTAAGATTAGGGCCACAAAACAAAGCAGGAAGAGTGGCTCCTCTTTCTTACTTTTAAAAAATATATATGCAATTGGACTTTAGCACCTTTCATTTCAATGTAGTGATAGTAAGAAGGAAACTATGGAAAATTATGCTATGTAGAAAAAAAATACAAGCACACTTACACAGTCCTCATCTTCAGTCTCTGCCCTGGACTGCTGGAAGGGCGGAGTACCAGCCACAGCCTTTGTATTTCTTCGATCTCATGGAGGGAAAGATCCAAGGAGACAGAAAGACAGGATAGTAAGGTGGGAAGGGTGAGGTGAGAGAGAGAGAAAAGCAGAGAAGAGTGCTGAGCCTTCTCACCTATAGACTGAAACCTTCCCAGTTCTAAGGTCTTCCAGGGATGATCTGAAAGACTAAGTGCAGTATCTGCATAATGTAGAGAATCACATCCTTCATATTTTAAAATGAAATAAGATAGAAGTGGGGGAATGGAGAAAGCTGAACCTCCTAAAAGCCCACAATATGTAACAGAGATATTTGCAAATCATTGTGGTGATTTGGGTTAGGAAGGGGTTATAAATTAATTTGGGGTGGGGAAAATTTAAAAAAATTCAACAAGGCAGTGAGATATTAAGATAAACATCCCTAATATTTTCACGGATATCCTCAAAGTGCTCTGATCATTTCAGAAATCAGATCCTGCTAGGAAGAACATCTCTGTGAATTTCTTCTGTAGCATGTACTGCAGTGCATGAGAGTATTTGCATCATTTTAAGATACACTTATGTTGAAAATAGTTTTACTAAACAATAATAAAGGACATAGCACCTTGATGCTGAAAGCAGTGAATTGTGGTACACAGCTGGAATATGCTGTCTTTTCCTTGAATCGATTTTGCATTTATTTGCATTTTTATTAAAGCCTCTCCCCTGTAACTTGAGAATAATTATGTTTTTACTGCTACATGCAGTCCTAAAAGCTATTCAAAACTGCATTGGACATATTGTCAGGCTATGGTAGGACCGCTAGACACAGCTGCCTTCCTTATGCACTCTGATCTTCTACCTGGACACTTAGACATATGAAAATGAAACCGGGCCCAGACAGAGGCTAGAGCTGGAATGAGGGAATCTCACTTTAAGCTTACCCTTTGACCAGCTAGGTTTGGAAATTCATGTAAGTAAGGTTAATTCTCTGGGTTCACTTCTTCTGCACACACACTTTTTGTGACCATCAATCCAAAGAAAATAAGGTCTTATTTTATAACCCCATAAACTAGTCTAATTATTATTAGGAAATAATTCAGAATATTGACTCTTCATGAACTTCCAAATTATAAAATGTTAACCAAATAGGTGAACGTGGTATTAAGTAAAGGTATTATAAATAGACAAGATTATCAAAATTTAAGTCTAATGTCTATTCTTATTACTGACATTCCATTTATTCAGCAAGTGTTGTCCTAAATTCTAGTTCTAAGTAAGTCAAAAAAAGAAGAAAGAGAGGAAAGAGTATTTACAATGTCTGCAACTTTTAAAAGTTTTTTTTTTTTTTTTTTTTTTGCAGTTATTGGCCAGGGCTAGGTTTGAACTCACTACTTCCGGCATATGGGGCTGGCACCCTGCTCCTTTGATCCACAGGTACCACCCAACTTTTAAAAGTTTTAATGAAGTACACATACTTTCACACTCCATGACATTGATTTTGATTGTATTTTGGCTTACAACTTTGAACTTTTTATATAATTTAAATTTAACAGTTGTTTTTAAGAAGGGAAACAAATTTAAATAACTAGGAGCTTTACATAGAAATGAGCAAAGCCTGATAAAGAGAAGTAATTATGTACAGAATTCTGATGGTTTTATGATAAATTTATAATGATTTTCAGCAAAAAATTAAATAGAATCTGTAATCCATTTTAATACAGCTGAAGCACATTCCAGAAACAAAATTGTAAGGCTAAATATTAAAAGTTATAAAATTTCTGGACATCCATAGTTTTAAAAAGAAAACTAGCCTCATTTTATAAGAAGCTTAGAGGTGTTTAAAAATCAAATAAATAAAAAATAAATATTTAACTTCTCACGTTTATTTAATAATTTTCTAAGCCACTTTTTCCCTCTCATTATGAAATCCTAAGTACATTTTATATTTATTCAGGAAATATTTATACACACTCATCATGATCCTGGCACATGTAGCAGTGAGCAAATAGATCAAAAATCCCACTCTAAAGAGCTTACATTTTGGTGAAAGGAAGCAGACAATAAAGAAACAGGACTAGAAACACCTTCTTACCAGCCTGTTCCTGGAAAGGCAGGGATTAAAAAAACTCCAATCATCTCCAGTGGGGGAACAGAGTCATCACCTCGGGGGCACACTGAAGCAGTGGTGGACTTCAGGAGCCAGTGAGGTGGTCAGGAGCTGAAGAAAGGCAGCACAAAGTCCAGTGCATGGGAAGCGGTGAGGTTAGTCAGCCCGCCAGCTGGCACACAGAGGGCTGGGGGTGGGAAATGGCTGTCCTGTAGGTTTTTGATTTGGTGCTGGACTGCATTGGAAGTCTTAGATGAGTGGGTGGACTCCGTGTCCAGAAGCCAGGTTTGAATACATGGTGGGGTTCATCTCCCACCAGCTTGGCTACTAGCCGGCCGCCCTTTGGGAAGGTTGAGGGAGAAAAAGGTCCAGGGGGTCAAAGAACATGGCCAGCTCAAATGGGTCGGATAAGCTTGGACATCCACTCTTAGGGTGAGGTGACGGGCTCCAGCAACCCCAGGAATTGTTGTCAGGGGGAAATGTGAGAAGTCCCACCTAAGGATTCTGGAGAGAGATTTAATACAACACCCCTACAGGGAATAAATGCTGATGACAAAGAAGGTGACTAAGTCAGGAAGACAAGTCTGATCTGGACAACTAGAGTGGCTTCCAAAACATGTTTGCTGTCTACTTACACCACAGTGCCACCTGGTGTCCAGATGTTCCGGCAATATAATGCAATATACATATTTTTAGTTATACATATATGTATATATTTCTATTGTTTTTTTCTCCCTTTCCCAAAATTTTTAAAGTTTTTTTGTTGTTGTTCCTCTTTTTTATTCCTGGGGTTGCTGTTGTTTTTGTTTGGAGGAGGGGGGATTCTTTCTGTTTGTTTGGTTGGCTGTATTCTTTCTGTTTGTTTGTTTGGTTTTTGTCTGGTTGGCTGTACCTTCATTTTTATTCCTTCAGCACCTTATATTTTATTCTCTCTTGTTTATTTATCTCTGCTTTCTCTCTCTTGGTTGAGATTTTTCAACTTTGATCATCTTTCCCACACAAATTTCTCATAAAACAGCTAAGATATCCTTGTTTTTTTTTTATCTTATAAAGTTTTATTTTTAATTTTGCTATCTATTTTTATTTTTTTTCTTTTATCTAGGTGCTGACGAGGTCACGATATTGGTCTGCTGAGAGGTCATTGTAGTGGTCCAGCTTAAGGAGGTCATGAACTCACAGTAAAGAGTATCCTTCTAGATTTGGCCTTCGGAAAATCAGTACTGGTAGGTCCTCAAGGTGATGTACTGCTGAATTTTTCTTTTATTTTTCTTTGTTTTTCTTTTTTTTCCTTTTATTCCTATAATTGGTGAAGGTGAGGTCTGGCTTCTGCCCAGACTGGTAAGGAGCTCTGGATTTTGAAGGACCCACCCAGCCCAGTGCCCCAAAGTCCTGGAGTTGAAGGAAAAACACAATTTCTCCTATCACTCCCTGTCTCTCTTTCTGTCCTTCTTCTATCCTTTTATCCAGTTATTTTCCTTCACTCCCCTTCTTGTTTGTTTTATTCACTTTCTTTTTTATCTGTTCTTTCTCATGGCTTGCTTTTTACCATTCTCTCCTCTTTAGCCTTCTAGGCCACTTCAAAACCCAAGCTCTGAGACAAGGCAATCCAAAGTTAAGGAGACACTAAGAAGGAAAAGGAGGGATAGGAAGTGCATAAGAAACACATGTGAGAGAGAACAAACAAAAAAATATTTGGCACCATAAAAAACCAAAATAGGGCAACCACCCCAAAGAAACCATGAGGCAGCTACTTCAGAGAACTCCACTTACTAAGAAGTAATGGAAATAGGGCAGTGCCTGTGGCTCAACAGAGTGGGGTGCTGGCCCCATATACTGGAGGTGATGGGGTCAAACCCAACCCTGGCCAAAAACTGCAAAGAAAAAAAAAAAAAATGGAGATAACAGAAAGGGAACTTGAAATATGGAAGTGTTAGAGAACAATTTAATTGAAACCTAGTAGAAGAAAAGAAATAACTAAAATTAAGTCACAAATTAATGACTATCAGAAAATTAATTAAAAATAAGTTCTTTGAAAAAAATAAATAAAATCAATAATTCATTGGCCAGATAACTAGAAATGAAAAGTCAAATTTCTAATAACCTCACTCATAAATGTAAAAGGGGAAAGAACAACAGATATCAGAGATACAAGAGATTTTCTCTGACTACTGTAAGAAACTCTATGCACAGAAATTTGATAATGCAGGAAAATGACAAATAACTGGAATCACACCCCTACCTAGACTTAACCAAGAAGAAATACATCTCTTAAATAGAACAATATCAAGCACTGATATCAAAGAAACAATAAAAAAATCTTCCAACAAAAAAATCCTGGAACAAGATGGTTTCACTTCAGAATTCTATCACACCTTCAAAGAAGAGTTTATATCCATACTTCAGAAACTATTCCAAAACACTTAGAAGGAAAGAAACTTCCCCAAAATATTCTGTGTAGCAAACATCACCCTGAAACCAAAACCAGAAAAAGGCCCAACTAAAAAGAGAAATACAACCTAATTTCACTAAAGAAGACAGATGCAAAAACACTCAACAAAATCTAAGTCAATAGTTTACATCTACACATTAAAAAATGTATACATCACAATCAAGTAGGCTTCATCCCAGGGATGCAAGGCTGGTTTAACATACAAAAATCCATAACTCTATTTGTCCATATCAATAGAAGCAAAAACAAGAAGCATATGATCCGCTCAATACATGCAGAAAAAGCATTAGATAAAATTCAGCACCTTTTTCTACCAAGAATACTTAAGAATACAGACATAAATGGTACATTTCTTAAAATGAACAAAAGTATCTCTGACAAACCCACAGCTAATAATATACTAAATGGAGTAAACCCGAAAGCTTTTCCACTTAGAACTGGAACCAGACAAGGATATCCTTTATTGCCACTACTATCAACTTAGTGCTAGAAGTTCTAGCCCATGTGATCAGGCAAGAGAAGGATAGAGAGGGCATTCAAATGGGGCCAGAGGAAGTCAAATTCTTGTTATTTGCTGATGATATGATGTTATATAGAGGGAACCCCACAGATCCAAGCACAAGACTTTTGGAAGGGATCAAGAAATGCAATAACATCTCAGGTTATAAAATCTATCTCCACAAAGCAGTAGCCTTTGTATAGGTTGATAACAGCCAAATTCAGAAACTAGCAAGTGTCATAATTCCCTTTACAATACCTTCAAAAAATATAATACTTAGGAATATACCTAACAAAAGATGTGAAGGATGTCTAAAAAGAGAATTATGAAACCCTAAGAAATTAAATATTAGAAAACATTAACAAGTAGAAGAATATACCATGCTCCTGTCTTGGAAGAATCAACATTATTAAAATGTCTATACTTCCTGAAGTTAAAATACCAACATCAAACTTCAAGATTTGGAAAATATAGTTCTTTATTTTGTATAGAACCAGAAAACATCCTGGATATCCAAGGCAATTATTAATAATAAAAGCAAAGACAGAGGCATCACCCTACCAGATTTCAGGATATATTACAAGTACACAGTGATTAAAACAGCATGGTATTGACACAAAAATAGAGACATAGGCATATGGAACAGAATAGAGATCCAAGAGATGAAACCAGTCTCTACTTACCATGTGAACTTTGATAAATGAAATAAAAGCATACATTGAGGAAGAGAATCTCTATTTAGTAAATGGGGCTAAGAGAACTGGATAACCACAATTAAAAGATTGCAACTGGACCTACACTTTTCACCATTTATAAAAATAGACTCAAAATGTATAAAAGATTTAAATCTAAGGTATGAAATGATAAAAATCCTAGAAGGAAGTGTGGGAAAAACTCTTTTTTTTTTTTTTTAATTTTCTTGTCTTTATTATTAAATCATAGCTGTGTAAAATCGTGCAATCCAGGGGCACAATGTGCTGGTTTCATATACAATCTGAACTATTTTCATCAAAATGATTATCATAGCCTTCCTGGCATTTTCTCAGTTATTATATGAAGACATTTGTATTCTGCATTTAGTAAGGTTCATCTGTACCCTTCTAAGATGCACCATAGGTGTGGCCCCATCAATTACCCTCCCTCCACCCCAAACCTCCCCTCTCCACTCCCTACCCTTGACCCTTACCCCATATTCTTGTGTTATAGTTGGGTTATACCCTTCATATGACAGCTATAAATTAGCTTCATAGTAGGGCTGAGTACATTGGATACTTTTTCTTCCATTCTTGAGATACTTTGCTAAGAATATGTTCCAGCTCCATCCATGTAAACATGAAAGAGGTGAAGTCTCCATCTTTCTTTAAGGCTGCGTAATATTCCATGGTATACATGTACCACAATTTATTAATCCATTCATGAATCGATGGGTACTTGGGTTTCTTCCATGACTTAGCAATTATGAATTGGGCTACAATGAACATTCTGATACAGATGTCTTTGTAATAATGTGATTTTTGGACTTCTGGGTATATACCTAGTAAAGGAATTATAGGATTGAATGGCAGGTCAATTTTTAGATCTCTAAGTATTCTCCAAACCTCCTTCCAAAAGGAAAGTATTAGTGTGCATTCCCACCAGCAGTGTAGAAGTGTTCCCTTTTCTCCACATCCACACCAACATCTCTGGTTTTGGGATTTTGTTATGTGGGCTAATCTTACTGGAGTTAGGTGATAGCTCAAAGTAGTTTTGATTTGCATTTCTCTGATGATTAAGGATGATGAGCATTTTTTCATGTGTCTGTAGGCCATGAGCCTATCTTCTTTGGAGAAGTTTCTTTTCAAGTCCTTTGCCCATCCTGAGATGGGATCACTTGTTCTTTTCTTGCTACTACGTTTGAGTTCTCTGTGGATTCTGGTTATTAAACCCTTGTCGGAGGCATAACCTGCAAATATTTTTTCCCATTCTGAGGGCTGCCTGCTTGTTAAACTTACTATGTTTTTGACTGTACATAAGATTTTTAGTTTGATCAGGTCCCAGTAGTGTATCTTTGATACTGCTTCAATTGCCTGGGGAGTCCTCCTCGTAAAATATTCACCCAAGCTGATTCCTTCAAGAGTTTTCCCTGCACTTTCTTCTAGAATTTTTATAGTTTCATGTCTTAAGTTTAAGTCTTTAATCCAGTGACAGTCTATCTTAGTTAATGGTGAGAGGTGTGGGTCCAGTTTCAGCCTCTTACAGGTTGCCAGCCAGTTCACCCAGCACCATTTGTTAAATAGAGAGTCTTTTCCCCACTGAATGTTTTTAGTTGGCTTGTCAAAGATCAAGTAACGGTAAGTAGCTGGATTCATCTCTTGGTTCTCTATTCTGTCCCATATATCTGCCTCTCTGTTTTTGTGGCACTAATATTCTTGATCTTGATTGTATACTAAATCCTTTTTTCTTTTCCCCTTTTATTTTTCCAGCCTCTCCTTAGGAGAGCACATCCCTTCCTTACTGCTTTGGAAGAGATGCTTCATGAGATCCTCAAGACCCCCCAGTCCCATCACTCCTCCACTACCGTGTCACATCCCTCAAAAGCTCCGTGGCCAGTTTCCTTGTGGTCTATTGGCTAAGGCCTCGGTGCTGGCACAGTGGGATCCTTCTAGCACCTGCTTCAAGATGGCCAATTCTGACTTTTCACCACCCATGACTCCACTCTGAATCCTGGTCCCACACAGTGGGGATCCACAACCTACATGAGTATTCTACTCATTCCTAGTTTATGTTCAGTTTCCCCCAGGGTTCTCCTCACCCCTCACCCAACAGATGACTAAGACATCTATGTCACCGAGAAGATAGGAGTTTTTCTCTTTAAACAAAAATCTTCATCTAACACATTATCTGTGCCTCAGGTTTACCCTAGGGGATAACCCACAGAAGGAATAGATAACATTCTCTTTGACAATGTCATGGGAGTATCAATCAAGTCCTGAGCTAAACTTGCCATCAACTGTGAGACTGGCAGTTGAGTTACTTGGCCAGTGCTTTATCTAAATGTAGATATTCACTGTTGTCGACTACAGTGAGAGTTGTATGCTGTAGATAGCAGGCGAGGTGACAAAGTTGATCTTTTTTGTATAACATGTTTCAAAGCCTTTCTTATATTTTTGCCATAAGGCAGGGCCATTGCAACTCCAAATTTACATTGAAAATGAATAGATCATGATGTCTTTGCAAATATTTTAGGCAGACACCACCAAACTCCCTAGTCTCCTCCACACATTGAAGTAGGAGAAAAAATTCCTTATTTCATGCTGTCCTCTGTCAAAGTAACAAATTGGTTATGGCACATGTCCTGACAGAAATAAAATGTATCCCTTTCCTAGTAGTATATTCTGCAGGCAACCCTCTACACTGTATCTGTAACGTAAGATTACTAAAGACTTAAGCACAGTTTTCATTTTTCTGTAAATGTTTCAACTACTGGCATTCCCTACTAATTCTTCTCTATATTGGGTTTAATAACTTCTTCCTTGAAAAGCTTCTTACTGGAGAATAACAATGAGCTGACATAAACTATTTCTTCCAAAAGATTAACTTGACTGTTTGATATAGCAGTAAAGTAAACATTTGCTCTGCAGAACTGAGTTCCATTAAGTTGTCTGGCAGAATTTTTTTCTGATTACTAATATAATTATACCTGGTTTATTTTCTAGGGATAAACTTATTTAACTAACTGTCATCAGGCTTAACAGTCAACATAAGACGAAAACTAAAGGGAAAATCGATCACAATTCAAAGCTATCTAAAGACAGAAGGGTTGTCCAAAAAATATCCACAATTCATAATTCAAAGCTATCTAAGGGTAGAAGGGTTGTCCAAAAAATATCCAGCCATGTAATATGAAACATAGTATCAACTATGGCTGTATACTTTGTAGACAGTCTCATATACTTATACCAAAATTTTATTTTCATTTTTTTTCAGGTCTGTAGTGTTGTAGTGTAAATTCAATAATGCTTAATTTCTCTAGTGACACCTTATAGTATTCAACTTTTAATTAACTATCTTTTAAAGTCAGGAGTGCTATAGTAACTTATGTTCCTAATATGTTTTCATAAATTTATGTTTTGCTACTAAGATTTTAATAAAGCAGAGATGACCCAGACTTTGTAAATGGATTTCTATTTGATATCCACTAAAGGTCTGCCTTAGCATGGGATGAGTTTTGCAATGTAACATCCCTAAAATGATTTTTATTAAAATATTTTTTATTAAATCATAGCTGTGTACATTAATGCAATCATGGGGTACAATGTGCTGGTTTCATATACAATCTGAAATATTTTCATCAAACTGGTTAACATAGCCTTCATGGCATTTTCTTAGTTTTTATGTTAAGACATTTATATT
>CAUYRH010089304.1:0-10604 GCA_963574655.1 Perodicticus potto | reverse complement strand
CATTGTGTCGGGTAGCCTATAGTAGTCCCAGCTACTTGGGAGGCAGAGGCAAGAGACTCGCTTGAGCCCAGGAATTGGAGGTTGCTGTGAGCTGTGATGCCACAGCACTCTATCCAGGGTGACAGCTTGAGGCTCTGTCTCAAAAAAAAAAAAAAAAAGAAAAGAAAAAAATAATTTAATTCTGGGCTGCACCTGTGGCTCATTGAGTAGGGTGCCAGCCCCATATACCGAAGGCAGCGGGTTCAAGCACGGCCTCGGCCAAACTGCAAAACAGAAAAATAGCCGGGCGTTGTGGCAGGCGCCTGTAGTACCAGCTACTTGGGAGGCTAAGGCAAGAATATCGCCTAAGCCCAGGAGTTGGAGGTTGCTGTGAGCTGTGTGACACCACAGCATTCTACCGAGGGCGACAAAATGAGACTCTGTCTCTACAAAGAAAAAAAAAATTACTGAATTCTATTTAAATTCATATATGGGACATTCTGAACTCATATAAACACTTGAAAAGAAAAAAAAGTAGTGACAGTACATCAAAACTACTTCAAGACTTGAAAACTACTCTTTGGTCACAAAAAGCACTTGGCAGGCAGAGCCTGTGGCTCAGCGAGTGGGGCTCCGGCCCCATATACTATATACTGAGGGTGGCAGGTTCGAACCCAGCCCTGGCCAAACCGCAACAAAAAAATAGCCGGGCTTTATGGTGGGCGCCTGTAGTTCCAGGTACGTGGGAGACTGAGGCAAGAGAATCACCTAACCCCAAGAGCTGGAAGTTGCTGTAAGCTGTGACAGCGACAGCACTCTACCTACCTAGGGCAACAAAGTGAGACTCTGTCTCAAAAAAAAAAAAAAAGAAAGAGAGAAAGAAAAGCACTTGACAACACACTTCCAGAATGTTAAAATTTTTATTTTTATTTATTTCTAGTCTACTAAGGACAAACCAACAAGTACTACTGTAAACCAGATACGATGATTTGCTTTAAAACTAACATGACATGAAGTAAAAGAAGTCATAAATGACTACAAGTACAGATCAACCATAGCATAATTAGGTAGATTAATAACAAACAAAGCATTTACTAGAGAAAGATTTGTAACCTAACCAATTTCAGAAGACTCCAATTTCGATATCACACAAAATACTATTATCCTTAAAAATTCATAGGCGGGGAAGAAATGCCATCAGACATTTAAGATGTGTATATAAGAATCGCTAATAGTTCTTGGAACTACCTAAGTCATAGCAAGAAAAAAAAGAGGGAAAATGAAAAGGTACAAAATTATTTTCTTAGCCCTCTAACGAAAAACTCAACCTGTTCACAAAAAAAATGCCAATTCAGACATCTCTCTCAAAAACAGAGGCATCAAAACTGTGGTAACATGAGAGGGATCTCTCACAAGAGGCCATATACCCCAACAATAACAACAGGAACGAATACACTTCCCATGGACAGATCTCTGGGGAATTGTATTAAAACAGAACTGTCATCGATTTAAAACCAAAGGAAAAAGAGTAACCTTTCCAAGGGAAGCGCCATTACTTTCCTCTCCTGCTCCCCCTCCCTCCAGTGTATAGATGGGTCTGTGTATGAAGAAACTGCCTTGGACTTTTGCAGCATTGCAGTAGACTAAGAGGATGGGGTAGGGGGCAGGGTAGGGGGAAAGAAACGCTTCCATCATCCCAACAGAATCGGGACACAGATTTCCTGAGGTAGGCTGGGATCCACCCAACAGGCTACCCAGAGCAGTCTCCCTTCCCTAGAATACATAGACACTACAAAAGAGAAGGAGCGGGAGGAGCAAAAGGACCTCGCGCCTTTAAACCGGGGTGCACATCAACCCAGTCTCCCAGGGAGGGCCACACCTTCCTCCAAACAACCCTTTCCACCACCCCTTCCGGTGACCCTCGGGGGGAAAAAGGAATGGAATTGCCTCTTGCCCCACAAAAAGGGAGAGCGCCCAGCACACCAGCTTCTTCACCCCACCCACAGAATCACAGACCCTCCCTGTCTCCCTCCCCCACCCCACCCCCACATCCCTACTTCCACACAAGAGGCCTGAGTGGGCTCAATTTCCCCGCCCCCCTCCATGTCTCCCTTTCCCAAAGCAGAGGTGTCCTTACCCTTTCGCCGACAGTTCTGGGGCGGAGTAGGCAAGTGCAGCCCCCTGCAGCGCTCCGGTGGCCGCTACGCCCGAGGGCGACGAGTGAGGAGGAGGGGGCCCGGCGACAGGCCGCCGCCCCCCCCCCGAGCCCCAGCGAGCCGCCCAGCCCAAGCTCTGCGACAAGGGGCGGGGGGGGGGGCGAGGGGACGACCGGGGTCGAGGAGGCGCCCTCAGCGCTTGGGCTCGGCTAAGATGGCGCGGGGAAGTGCCGGGAGCTGCCGCCGCTGCCGCCGCCTCGGGGGAACCGGCCCGGGCCTCGGCCGCCTCCCGTCCTCACACAGCCGAGGCCCTCTCGGTCCCCCGCCGCGGCCCCCTGCGGGCGGGCCCACGCGCAGCCCTCCGCCACCACCACCTCCCCTGGGAAGGGGGCGCTCACAAAGGGAAGAGAGGCCGCGGGCCGGCCGGCGGGCGGCGGGGCGGGGTCCCGGGGGCCGGAGGCCTGAGGTTGGCGGGTGCCTAGTGCTCTCGGCCCGCGAAGGGCGCAGGGCGAGCGGGCCCCCTCCTTTCCCCTCAGGCAGGCGGCGGCTCCGACTCACTCTCTTTGCCTCCCTCCCTCTCTCTCTCCGAGCCCTGAAGCCACAGAGCCCGGCCGCTGCCCAGGTTCCCCCCCTTTCCCCAACACCACTCCCCTCCTCCCGACCGTCATCCCTGTCTCCGATCTCGCGAGATTTCCCGCCTGACAGGCCCGACCCTGCGCGAAACACGATTACGGGCGCGCGCGCGGGCGCGCGCCCTCACAAGGGCGAGCACATACTCGGTCTGAGCGGAGTCGTGCGGGTGGTCCCTCCCGGAGCTCCTTCGCGGCTGAGATGTCGGGTGCATTTAATTCACCCCGTAAATCTGAGGCAGAAGAGCTTATATGCACTGCCCCTTTTTCCCACTTCCTACCTCCAAAGTATCTGCCCCCACTAATACTGCGAATAAGTGTCCTGAAGTGTAGAATATCCCATTCCTACACATCTTAATTCAGCCCCTCTGCGGTATTCAGAGGTAAACTGTGTAGCATAATCAGTATTCAGTTAAGTTTTGAGGTTCTAATAGTTTATAGCAACTTTTGGAATGGCAGAAAGACTTGGAAATACAGATATAAGCCACCCGAATTACACGTTGGTGGTGGTAGGAAAGAGACAACTTGAAAAGTTTTTGTGAGTTTTTAGATTGAGTGATGAGAAGTTTTTGGAACAAGAGCAGCAAATTTAAGAAACGTAAGGGTCCTATGCAAGGAAAGGGTAGAATTTTATTTCATTTCATCTCCAAACTTCTTTTTCTTTTTTAAGGAAAACTTCAGTATTTCTTAACTCAAGAAGCTAAAAGGGTGCCTAAAGCAAACTCATAAAATATCATAATTGTTCAGCCCCCCCAAAATACACCTGGTCTGTAAGTTTTAAGAGTAAAACTTTACTTTGGGTCAGTAATTGGATGTTAGCAGGAACCTAAGGAAGTACACCTTATTGGGATCGGAAAAACAAGCTATCTGCTTCAGTGGGATGTACATATGATTTATTCTCCTCTTGCAGTAAGGGTCCTTCCTCTGTGAGTCAGTCATTCCTCTTTCCACCTATGATGTTAACCACAGTCAAATGTGAACTTACCCACAGTATGAAAAACATGCCTTAGTTTCTTCTTTGCGGGGAGGAGACAGGAAAAATTACCATCTTCATTTCTTCTCCTCACAGCCAATTTCTTGGAAAATTTCTGTCTTTTTACCTCCACTGAAATTGATCTCCCCAAGGTTAAGAGTGACCTGGTTGCTATGTCTACTGAAGTCATCTACAACATTTAACATAATTGACACTCCTTTCATCTTAAAACTGTCTTCCTTCTTGGCTTTTTCAACACCACTTACAAGTTTTCTTTCTACCTTCGTGTACTGGCAGGGCCCTTCTTCCTCCACTCATCCCTTAAAAGATGCCTCTCCCGTTCTGCTCCTTCCTCCTGAAAGTGTTAACAGCAAGATTGTTCTCTCTTCTAGTTATTCCATACATTTGGGAGTGGAAAAAGATTCAGGGTTTTCTATAGCATTACTTTTTGAATTTTTTGTGGAAAAATTTAAACATAGGCTCAGCTCCTGTGGTTCAACGGACTAAGGCGCCAGCCACATACACCCTAGCTGGCGGGTTCGAATCCAGCCCGGGCCTGCCAAACATCAATGATGGCTGCAACCAAAAAAATAAATAAATAAAAAATAAATAATTCCACTCTTTAAAAAAAAAAAATTTACACATACACAAAAGGCATACAATAGAACAATAATTTTCCATGGTCTATCACCCAGCTTCAACTATTATCAACACTTTATCATTGTTACTTCACTTCTTCTTCCACAAGGCTTTTTCTCCACCTTGAATTTTTAAATAAACCTCTAGTAACCCATCATAATGTTTCACCCATATTTCAGTATGTATCTCTAACAAAGACTTTTATTATAACTAACACACTATCATGACCATATTTTTCTTAATTAATAATTTTCTGGCTCGGCGCCTATGGCTCAACGGGTTAAGGCGCCAGCCACGTACACCTGAGCTGGTGGGTTCAAATCCAGCCCTGGCCTGCCAAACAACAATGACAACTACACCCAAAAATAGCCAGGCAGTATGGCGGATGTCTGTAGTCCCAGCTACTTGGGAGGCTGAGGCAAGAGAATCGCTTAAGCCCAAGAGTTGGAGGTTGCTGTGAGCTGTGACGCCACGGCACTCTACCCAGGGTGACAGCTTGAGGCTCTGTCTCAAAAAAACAAAACAAAAACAAAAACAGTTTACAAAGCTTACATCACTTGCCCAAGATCTGGTAAACTAGACTTTGAACCCAGGTGTGAATGAGTCCAAAACACAATCGCTTTCCACTATATTGTACTCCTGGAACCACCAAAGACAATTTGATGCTATATATGGATTTCAGGTATATGTAAGAAATGTCTACACATGTATAATGTCCTTCTTTGTATTTGTTGTCACAAATACCTGTCTACTGACTGTGAAACTGTCTTTTCAGTGTTGCCATTCAGTACAAGATTGAGTCACGTTCAACTCAATTTAGCAAATATTCGTTGAATTCTAACAATGTGTTAGCCTTAAATGAAATACAGAAGGGGAAAACAGAACTAAGGTTTATAGAGTTATTCCGTGCCAAGCACTATGTGAAGCAAGTGCTTACATTCATCATCCCCTCGATCTTCCCACAATCTTGAAAGAGGGATGATGAGGATGAGATGATGATGATTCCCACTGCAGAGAAGGAAAGCTAAAAAACTCAAGTAACTTTGTGCAACATCACACTGTCAGTAACTGGAAAGCTCAAATTAGAGTACAGGTTCAATCAGAATTTTAAGCCTCGGTTTTTTTCACTGCCAACCAGTCCTTTTCTCCAAACATGCCTCTTCACCCCATCCTCAAGAAGGCAAAATCCTATTAGAGAGATAAGATCTGCATGCACAAAACATTTACATTACAATGCAAAACAGTTTGTGAGCAAATAATGCCCTAAATCAACCAGATCTTACATTTTTAAACCTTTCCAGGCCTCAGTTTTTCCTTTCTTCCTTCCTTCCTTCCTTCCTCTCTCCCTCCTATCCTCCCTCCCTCCCTTCTTTCCTTTCTTTTTTTTTTAAGAGAGTCTCCCTTTGTTGCCCAGGCTAGAGTGCCACAGTATCACACTTCACAACAACCTCAAATTCTTGGGCTCAAGTGATCCTCCTGCCTCAGCCTCCCTAGTACCTGGAACTACAGACACCTGCCACTATGCCCAGCTAGTCTTTCTTTGTTTCTTTTTTTTTCTTGTAGAGACAGAGTCTTACTTTATCACCCTCACTAGAGTACTGTGGTGTCACAGCTCACAGCAACCTCCAACTCCTGGGCTTAGGCGATTCTCTTGCCTCAGCCTCCTGAGGAGCTGGGACTACAGACGCCCACCGCAAGGCCTGGCTATTTTTTTGTTGCAGTTTGGCTGCTGGTTTTAACCCATCACCCTCAGTATATGGGACCAGCGCCCTACTCACTGAGCCACAGGCACCACCCTAGTCTTTCTATTTTTAGTAGAGCCAAAGTCTCAGACTTGCTCAAGCTGGTCTTAAAGTCCTAAGCTCAAGCAATCCACCTGCCTCAGCCTCCCAGAGTACTAGGATTACAGGCGTGACCACTGCCCTCAGCCCAGAGCCTGTTTTCTATTGAATTACAATAAACTAAAATGATCTCTATGGCTGAGCCCCTGTGGCTCAACGGGCTAAGGCGCCAGCCACGTACACCTGAGCTCACGGGTTCAAATCCAGCCAGGACCTGCCAAACAACAATGGTGGCTGCAACCAAAAAAAATGGCTGGGTGTTGTGGCGGGCACCTGTGGGTCCCAGCTACTTGGGAGGCAGAGGCAGGAGACTCACTTGAGCCCAGGAATTGGAGGTTGCTGTGAGCTGTATTGCCACGGCACTCTATCCAGGGTGACAGCTTGAGGCTCTGTCTCAAAAAAAAATGATCTCTAGAGTCTCTTTTAGTTTAAAAGTGTTTAATTACAGGAATGATTCAAATAACATGTGCAGATAACTTGAATTGTGAAGAGCTTGTGTGTGTGTATTTAGAAGCAGAAAAAAAAAATTCTTTGGGTATTCTACTACGAGGGGAAATTCATTGCACATGGTGGTATCTCCACCCAGCATTAGTTAGTGTGTAAACTTTAGCAATCTCATTGTTATTACTTATGGAAATCTCTATTTGCTCACAGTAGAAGGCAAAAACCGATAAAGCCGAGTGTGTGGGAGAGAAGTTATGGAGAAGAATGTGTCTTAGAATTTCCAAAAACTAGGGGGGAGGCACTCCATGGAATAATAGTCATCAAATAAATGAGTAAACAAATAGATACATTATAGGAAGCCAATTCAGTTTATCCTGGGATGTTAGTAGTATATCTGTAGATTTTGTCTTTATTTTATTTTATTTTATTTTTTTTTTTTTGAGACAGAGCCTCAAGCCGTCACCCTGGATAGAATGCTGTGGCATCACAGCTCACAACAACCTCCAATTCCTAGGCTCAAGCGAGTCTCTTGCCTCCGCCTCCCAAGTAGCTGGGACTACAGGCGCCTGCCACAACGCCTGGCTATTTTTTGGTTGCAGCCGTCATTGTTAATTGGCGGGCCCAGGCTGGATTTGAACCCGCCAGCTCAGGTGTACATGGCTGGCGCCTTAGCCTGTTGAGCCACAGGCGCCGAGCCTAGATTTTGTCTTTAGATGCCAGGACCAACCAACTAAACCAAGTTGTGGTCTGGCTGTCATCTCTCTCTCAGACATGTCTACAGGGTTCCTAATATTAGCATAGTTCACAGGCTGGAAAATGACAGTGATCATGTATAGAGTTGCTTCTTGAGCTCTATATTCCCATATAGTGGGATCCATTTTGTGAACACCTTTTTAAAAACCAGTAGTTTGTTTTGTTTGGTTTTGTTTTTTAGAGACAGAGTCTCACCTTGTCACCCTCAGTAGAGTGCTATGGCATCACACCTCACAGCAACCTCTAACTCCTGGGCTCAAGCGATTCTCCTGCCTCCCCCTCCCAAGTAGCTGGGAGGAACCCCCGCAATACCCGTCTATTTTTTGGTTGCAGCTGTCATTGTTTGGTGGGCCAGGGCTGGATTCAAACCCACCAGCTCAGGCTGACACCTTAGCCACTTGAGCCACAGGTACCGAGCCAACACCAGCTATTTTTTTTTTTTTTTTTTTTTTTTGCAGTTTTTGGCTGAGGCTGGGTTTGAACCCACCACCTCCGGTATATGGGGCCGGCGCCCTACTCCTTTGAGCCACAGGTGCCACCCTACACCAGCTATTTTTTTAGAGACGGGGTCTCTCACTTGCTCAAGCTGTCAGGCTGGTCCCTAACCTGTAAAGTCAGGTAATCCACCTGCCTCAGCCTCTTTTTTTTGGAAACAGCTTCACTTTGCTGCCCTTAGTAGAGTGCTGTGATATCATAGCTCACAGCAACCTCAAACTCTTGGGCTGAAGCTATTCTCTTGCCTCAGCCCCCCAAGTAGCTGGAACTACAGGCACCTGCCAGAAGGCCTGGCTATTTTTAGAGACAGGGTCTTGCTGTTGCTCAGGCTGGTCTTGAACTCCTAAATTCAGCCAATCTGTCTGCCTCAGCCTCCCAGAGTGCTAGGATTATAGTCAAAGCTAGTAGTTGTTTTTGTTTTTGTTTTTGATTTTTGCAGTTTTTGACTGGGGCTGGGTTTGAACCCACCACCTCCGGTATATGGGGCCAGCACCCTACTCCTTTGAGCCTCAGGCACCACCCCAAAGCCAGTAGTTTTTAAAGTCCTTGTATATGGAGGCAGCAAATTCTTCCATTTTAATCCACAAGAAATGGATAAATGCTGGGTATAGGTACCCACAGGTTCGTAGAATACTATTTAGTCCAAGAAAGTCATGACCTAGGCCAAGTATGGTGGCTCATGGCTATAATCCTAGCACTCTGGAAGGTTGAGGCAGGAGAATCACTGGAGCCCAGGAGTTCAAGACTAGCCTAAGCAAGAGCAAGACACCATCTCTACAAAAATAGAAAAATTAGCCAGGCATTGTGGCAGGCACCTATAGTTCTAGCTACTTGGGAGGCTGAGGCAAGAGGATCACTTGAGCCCAAGAATTTGGGGTTACTGTGAGTTGTGATGACTCCATGGCAACCTACCCACCAGGGTGACAGAGTGAGATACTGTCTCCAAAAAAAAAAAAAAAAAAAAAAAACAGAGGAAATAAAGTCAAGTCCTGACCTAGAAACCTTCCAGTATCAAGTATCTATCAGATAAGCACCTGCAGCAAGCCATTAATAAATTAAAGCAGTCACTCCAGAGTCTAAAAGAAATCCAGCCCTGAACAAATAAAGCAGTGGATGGAAAGGTAGTACAACAGTGGTTAAAAGCACTGACTTTAGAGTTTCATCTTCATCATTACTAATGTCAGTGACTACCTGACATTGTGTCATTTTCATAACCGGGTTAGGAAGAGTTCCTTTCTTCATCTGTGATACTTCACAGTTAACATTGGTTAACATTTCCTGTTCATCATATATTCTCACTAATAAGTTGGAGCTAAACAATGGGCACACCCAGACACAAAGAGATGTAAAGGACATTGGAAACCAAGAAAGGGGGAGAAACGGGGGCATTGAGGGATTAAAACTTACCTATTAGGTACAGTGATCACTATTATGGTAACAGGGCCACCAAAAGCCTTGACTTAAGACACAAGGTATTGTCTGGGCACTTGCCCAGGCAAGGTGGCTCACACCTGTAATCCTAGCACTCTGGGAGGCCAAGGCGGGTGGATAGCTTGAGCTCAGGAGTTTGAGACCAGCCTGAGCAAGAGTGAGACTTCTTCTCTACAAAAAATAGAAAAACTGAGGTAAGTAGATCTATTGAGCCCACGAGTTTGAGGTTGCTGTGAACTATGATGACGCCACAGCACTCTACCCAGGGCAACAGAGCAAGACTGTGTCTCATAAAATAAATAAGTAAAAAAAGACACAAGGTATACATGTAACAAAAACATGTGAAACCTCTTAATATTCTGAAATAATAAATAAATAAATTTAAAATACATATTTAGTCCCCTTCACATTTTAATATTTCTGGAATAAAGATAATCTCACAAGAGAAAAAAAAGAATTCTTTCTTTATTCTGAACTTTAATCTCGGTCAGAATTATTATGCCTTCACCCTTTAATTATTCCTTATTACTATTCTGCACCTTCTCTCTTTTTTTTTTTTTTTTTTTTTGAGACAGAGTCTTGACATCAGCCCAGCTCACTGAGTCTCACTCCTGTTCAGGGTGGTCTCAAACTCCTGAGCTCAAGGGATCTTCCTGCTTCAGCCTCCTCCTAGAGGGCTAGGATTATGGGTCTGAGCCACCTTCTATAGTTTCAAAAAATAGCCATATGGCTCAATGGTTAGGGCGCTGGCCACATACACTGAGACAGACAAGTTCAAACCTGGCCTGGGCTTGCAAAGTAACAACAACTGCAACAAAAAAATAGCTGGTCATCATGGTGGGCACCTGTAGTCCCAGCTACTCAGGAGGCTGAGGCAAGAGAATCGCTTGAACCCAAGAGTTTGAGGTTGCTGTGAGCTATAATGCCATAGCACTCTACTGAGGGCAACGTAGTAAGACTCTGTCTCAAAAAAAAAAAAAATTACCCATTATAATTAAATTAGTGAAGAATACTAGAACTTCAATGAAGCTGTCAGTTGTTTTATTAACTACAATTTGCTGAATGGTCATGTGATTAGAGAAGAATAGTAACAAGTGCATCATTAATCATTAAAGTTTTCTGGTTTTTTTTTTTTTTTTTTGAGACAGAGCCTCAAGCTGTCACCCTGGATAGAGTGCTGTGGCATCACAGCTCACAGCAACCTCCAATTCCTGGACTCAAGCGAGTCTCTTGCCTCCACCTCTCAAGTAGCTGGGACTACAGG